>JAFVLL020011876.1:0-44285 GCA_021397915.2 Tor tambroides
GGGTGTACTCACTTTTGTGAGATACTGTAATTACTCCTTTTTGTAGTTGGCCTGATGCTCTCTGCCATGCTTGCTAAGCTCCTCATTTTGTCTCTGTCATGCCTGGCCTTTTAATTGCCACTTGCAGCTATATTTGTGATCATCACACAATAACCACAAGCATAACCCCTACTACTTCAGGTCATGTCATATAAATGAATTGTTTAATGATTTATGAAGGATAAATATTATATTAAACCACAAAATTGTATGTGCTTTTTAGTTTTTGGATTCTCACCTCATGGCCACATTGCTGCCATCAATAACAATGGGGCGTAGGTTATCCTTATCATCCACAGAAGGGGACTCTGACCGGCGAGAGTCAAATGAGTCAGAAAAACTGCAGAAAGAAGATGTTCCAGATGATGATGATGATGATGATCTGGAAGTGGATTGGGAGAGAGTCTGTGTCCCACCCTCATTCTCAGGCTTACTGCCCAGTTTTACCAGCTCCCCAAGAACATCATTGATCAGCGCATCTGACCCGAGCTTGTTCAGAACCAGCCGAACTAAGTCTTCTGCATAGCCAAGCTTAAGGGCAAATTCCATCTTTGTCTGGTATTCCCTGAGTGTATCCACAGGGCCTGGCTCTTGGGGTACCATATCCAGAACCAGTGAATCCATATCCACACTTGGAGACCAACAGTGTGGTGGGTGGACTGCATGGATGGACCCATCACCAAGCGTATCGACAAGAGGATGACTGTGGCTCTGCGCAGGCTCAATGTCTGACCCTGCACTTTCTTCTGAGTCATCTTGTGGAGAAGAACTGCAGCTCCTAGTGCAGGGGGCCACAACGTCACCTGTCTCGGATGAACCACTGTCCATGATAAGTCCGGCGTCAGTGCCAGTCTGCTGGTCGGTAGCCTTCACATGAAGGTAGTCTATATCCAGTCCCAGTTCGAGGATGTGGCCTGTTCCATCATCCAGATGGTCTTTCAGGCCCATGAATCTGCAACAAACATCCAATGCTGTTCTGACTGAGAGTCTTGCTGACCCCGCCACCTGTTATTCAGCCCTCAGATCGCCTTTCGGAGGTAAACCTGGAGAAGGAGAGAGGGATACTTTAAGAGACTCCATAGTAATCCAGGGAACAACGAGAGGTGTCTAAGTTGCTGAACTGCTAAACTATGCTTGAAGCAGATGGGGTTAAAAGCTCCACTAAAGGACATGACATCAGTAGTGAAAGTTCAGTTACACTTTAAGGTGTCCTTGTTACAGTGTAATTATACATTTAAGTACTGAGTAATAAGGCAATAAGCCCCAAGAAGCTGTGGTTTACAGTGAATTTATAACAGCTAAGGGGCGTTGTTGACGCAAAGCGGAGTATATGTAGCAAGGTTTCACAAAATAAAACAAAGCAAATAAAATGTAATGATATTAATAAAAACATTATTCTTCTGCCAAACAATGTAGTTCCTCAGAAACGGTTGTGGTTGCAACAAAGTGGTTGCTGAGCGGCACACAGATGTAAACAAAGGTGTATGTTTGTAGAGTAATTTACAACAGCTTCGAACGTGGCTCAACCAATCAGAATCAAGGACCGGAACTATCCGTTTTATAATATTAATTAACAACATGTACTTACTATAGAGTTAGGTTTAGGATTAGGGTTTGTTATGTAATTATACATAATTTTGTGCTAATACTATAGTAAGTACATGTAACGTGTAACAAGGACACCTTAAAAAAAAAAAGTGTTACCGAAAGTTCTATTGTCTTCACTCTCCATCTGTTCACACTTTAGTCCCATGAATGAAGCAGCAAAGTGTCCCCAGCACTTTTGGATTTGTCTCCACTGACATTTTAATATTTGCACATCTCTGTATGAGTTGTGGTATTGTGGTAGGATGTTGCTCTTGGCTCTCCATGTCCCTTTTCCTTTCCTCTACCCTCCCACTGTTCTACACTTTTTTTATGGACAAAAAAGACATTTATCAAAATATATGATTTTATGTTTCACAAGAGAAACAAATTCATGCAGGTTTAGAACAACATCAATGTTCTGTTATGATTCCAGTTCGAAGCGAGACTATATGTTCCATTCAAAGGTCACTGAAGTGTGCGATACATGAATTTAAATTGTATTTATTTACAGATGTATATTATGTCATATATTCTCAAGTGAGTTTCCTCTGTGTGTGAACGGTGAAGACGCTGCAGGCAGTGGCGTAGCGCAAATACGTGAATGAATGAAACTGAGTTCCCCTGCTCAGGGAGTATGGAGCAATGAACACTGTGTAGGGACCATGTCAACCAGAACACAGTTCATGCATGGAGCGTTCTTCTAAGGAGCTGATGTTCTGAATCAGGTGTGTTAAATAAAAGAGACATGCAAAATATGCAGAGCGGGCACGAGGACTGGAGTTAAAAACTGCTGGGCTAGGTGATAACTAGCCCCAACAGACACTGCATTCTCAGAACTCCACAGTTTTTGGCATAACACCCATCATTCACAAAGTTCTACAGTGTGCCAACCCTTAGCATGTTTGTTTATCAAATGTTTTGGCATATGCTTTGTGATCTTAGATACTGATAAATACTCTAACCCTAAAATTAAAAATAAATAAATAAATAAATAATGTCATTATTTACTTCCTTATGTAGAGTCTGATGAGACCAAAAGTTGCATCATGCCACCTGGGGCTATAAATTCCCCAACTGTATAAGAAAAACCAAGTAACATCAAAGGAATGGACCAAACAGAAATTCTTGGAGGCCCTGACAGATTCAGACAACTTTCTCAGTCAGTAAGTAGCCCCACAACATTGTGGCCTCACCCGACATCCAGAGTCAAAAGAATAACTCCAAAGATGGCCTTTCTTTGTTTCACTTCGGAAAAATCCAGTGTAACTTTCACCTCCTTTTTGGAGGATTCTGGACCCTGTTGACTTTCACTGTATGGTCAGCTAAAACATTCTTTAAAATATCTTCTTTTGTGTTCCACAGAGGAAAAGCTATTGAAACTGTCAAGTATCCAATTGTTGCTAGGCTGCATCTGCTGTACAAAGGTGCCCCATATGTCTGACTTGTCAGACATAAAAAAAAAAAAAAAAAAGAGTTCGCCAGACCAATCTGTGCATCACTCGCCCTCAGAGGGTGGAAATGGGGGAGGGACGGGGGAGAAAAACATGAAAGATTATTACCTCATGACAATGAGCATCTGATGGATTAAAGTTCTTGAAAATTAAAACTGACCAATGCCTGCCTACTGGTTTATTTAAAAAAAAAAAACAGCCTCTTCAGCCATGAGTTTGCCAGTTGCATCACTTTTGATTTGTTGTCATTTCTTAAATCTTACCAGTGAGCAAGCCAGGCCTGGACTATTTGTCATTAATGAGTAATGACTATGTTACACATGCTGTTTGATTTAACAGAATGTGAATGTTTGTGTGAGACAGAGTGTGTATGAAGTTTAAGAGAATGAGTAGGGTTCCTAAAAGAGACAGAGTGTGTGTGTGTGTGTGTGTGTGTGTGTGTGTGTGTGTGTCTTGGAGGTCCTTGGAAGTTATTGAGGTTGTGAGGAAAGTCTTCTAAGCCATCTACTCAGCCCTGTGCAGACAAAAGAGAGGGCCGTCGCCAAGCGAGGACTGGGGGTAGGAGGGGGGGCTGCCAGCAAGGCAACAGATGTCTACTGAGGCCACTGGGGAACAAAAACTGGTTTTCTCCTTCTCCAGCACCCAAAAGAGTCAGACACTGCATTTTCTTAACCGACTGGGGTCACGTGACACAAATAGAAAGCTTGTCTTAATTCTGAAGTGCAAACACCCTCCTTCTGAGATTCTTGATGACCACTTCAAATTCACACATAAACACTTTCTGAAAATGTTTCTGCTATCCTTCAGCCCTACATAACCTGAAGCACATCATACATTAACCAACCCAGTTATTAAAAAAGGGACGGTAAAGGGAGAGAGCCTCCAGTTCCCTTGCAAAACTTTAAAGAGTGGCAAAGTAAGCCAAAACAATCTTTTTCTCTATTGTCTAAAAGATCTCTGCAATGATGTCCTTCTAATTTTCTTTTTCAAATAACGTGGAAATCAGCACAAATATGAAGCAGAATCTCTATGACAGCTGTCCTTAAGATATTCTGACACCTGTTCTAACAAGAGCCTCCGTATCTGACAAACCAAGCAAAGGCAAGTGAAATACTTTAAGTAACAGTTACTACTAATAACTAGTGTTATTCACTATATAATTCAGCATTGAGGAAATATGTGCATTCAATTAATGTTACATAAGAAAAATGAAGGATCTGTTACATAGACACTGAATGCACTAAAAAGGATTTTTAAAAAATCACCAGACTTACCATAAGCCCAGGAATATCCAACCCAAAAGTTCTTGTGGTTAAGTAAAATATCTTTTCTCAGTTCAGCACTGGCTAACTGCCATGTACAAAATATATATGTTCCTTGTTGCACTCCAACTCAAAACCAAGAAGCAGACACCAAGTAGGGATGCACAAATCCAGTCAAGCAGATGAAGGGCCCCAAAACCCAAAAAGTCTGAAGAAGTGACACACTGTGCCGTTGATTGTGTTCCCTCAGAAAACAATGAGAGCTTGAGCAGATGGAGCTACAATGTCTACCATTCCCCGATAGGCCAGTCGCTGTGTGTGGACCAATGAGAGCGCACAGAGCTCACAATTGAGTGTAAATTCTGACACACACTCACTCGCTTTCTCTGATGCACACACACACAGTTGATATTCTAAGGGAGTGTGGGGATAAGCTAGTGGCTGTCCAAAAGGTCTTCCCCCATGCGGTTCATGAATAAACGAGGGGTGCACGGTCAACAATGGAGCCATACAAAAGAGGCCTTAGCAGGCAGCTGCAGCACGAGGCCTTCGTCATTAAGGAGCAGGCTGGCAGTGGAAAACACCTGGCTCGCTTAGGGACTACAGCAGCTCTCGCTTCTTTGTTTATTTGATGGGGGGATGGGGTTCTGGTTCGGAGACAAACAATGGGCTGAATTATGTTAAAAGCATTGCGTGTGTCTTTAAAAAAAAGGGCTGGGTGAAAGGGAGGATGAGGGTGCTTGTGTGTGTGAGAGAGGGCAAAGGGTTAGATGGGTAGTTGTGTGTACAGAGGGGGGCCAGATCCAGAAATCTACACATAATAAGTTTTTAGGGGAAAAAAAGACGTCTTCATTGTTGTGCCACACTTCCACAAAATGGCTTTTTAGAGAGGACAGATAAAACAAGAGGCCAAGCCTTAAGATCTAGGTTGTTGTTATTTTAGGTTATGAAAGTCTTGATAAAAGGAGGCAAGGAAACCTTGTGATTCCATAAAATCAGTGCACAGCAACAATACCAAATATCTTTGTCTGACTCCAAACCTGATGAACCTAACCTTTATCCATGCATACTTAACCGAACAACCTCAATCTTAAAGCAAGAGAAATCAAACTGGCTTTTAGGCCTAATTAACAGCTCTTCAAATACAGATCCTAGGATCAGTGTTTTAGCATAAACCTAAACATTCACAAGCATAAAAATACCTAAGAGAGACTAAAAATTTAATTACTATTTAAAACAAAGGACATGCTTGGGGGGTAAAAGGACACATATGCCATTAGCATTCTCTTATATGCATTTGATGTTTTTTGTTGTTAGGCTACAGTAATAAAGAAACAGAAAATATTTTTTTCATGCAAGCTTAGATTACGTGATGCTTAGATGAAGTGTAGATAATGAAAAAACAAATAAAAATCTAAAAGTTATTTTTTGTGACTGGCAGTTACAAAAGTGTAGGCTACCTATAAACTCTGACGTACCGTAAACTCTAGTGTGAAGGCGCACGACTCGCCGTCGCTTTGTCTCACACACGCAAAGAAAGATACAGAGCGAGAAAGTCTTACATAACATGCAGAATTGACGCGCTACATGTAAACGATATTTTTTGATATTTTTTGACTGTTGTTTTTCCTGCCAAAATAACGGAGTTCCTTTGGAATTCTTCAGCTTTTAAGAACTGCCGGTTTCTCTCGTAGTGGCCGAAACTAATGCGCAAACGTCAATCTCATTGGCTGGCGCTCACCTGTTATTGTCCCCGTTTTGATTTCAGCAAATCAATTCGAGCGAACGCAGACAACGTGATTACTATTCATGAACCCAGCAGCTCATTAATCATTAGTGCGTTTTATATTGTTATTAGTAGTAGAATTCGTAGTAGTTTTGTTATCTTATCAGTATTATTTTTAGTCCCCCCCCCCTTTTTTTTTTATAGAAACACTAAATGACAAACAATATCTTAAGCACTGCCACCAGTCCTTAAGTTCAGTCAACATGACGAATATGCATTCATACATGGTTATTCTAATTACTAAAGTTCAATCATCATGTAATGCTAAATTATCATAATATCATATTATAATGCTTGACTGACTGACGCTAAAAAAACTATGCCATTTTACAAACATAAGCTTTATATATATATATATATATATATATATATATATATATATATATATATAGATATATATATATATTAGTAGTATATCAGATGATTAGTATATCAGATAATAAATATTAGTCTGGTGATGTCACGAATCCTGGCCATGCACTTCTGTTCACTCGCCACCAGAGGTCACTCGCTCACCACATTGACTCATACACTACACCACTGGCACTGCATTTCCCATCATCCATTTGCACTGACCACACACAGCTGATTTCACTAATCACCCTCACACTTTAGGACTATCTCACCCAATCACACACCTTACTTAAGCCATGGACTTTCTCAGTATTATTTCCGAGTATTGTTAGCCCAGCTACTTTACAAAGCATTCACTGGTTCCTTGTTAGATTCCTACCTGTGTTTCTGGATTTACCCCTTTGCCTAGCCCTTTGGACACTGCTTGTACCCCGTTAGGATTACTGCCCATATTCTTGGATTATCTCTCTGCCTAGCCCTTGTTGGATGTTGTTTGCTGATCGTCGACCCACGCTTGCTCTATGGATTGCTCTGTGTTTTGCCCCAGCCATACCTGTTTGCTGTTTACTGAATATGACCATGTTTTATAATAAAGCTTCGCAAATGGATCCGCACGTCTCACGTCTCATCGTTCCCGTAACAGGTGAGTAAACTAAAAAAATTACAAGCCAATGGAGATTCTATTGCCAAGGTGCAGAGGGTTGATAATATTTACAATAAGCAATTGAATTTTATAGGTGTTTCTCACATTGTCCTACAGAAATATTAAAATGGTGTAGATTAGTGTAAAATGTTTTATAATTTATTCTATTTAATGTCCGTTTCATTTAACATTTAATATTGGGGGCATCCAAGTTATTTGACATTTGAATATTATTATTATTATTATTATTATTATTATTATTTTTATTTTTTTAAAGTAACAGTTACTTTCCCTGTTAATTAGTTACTTTTATAATGATGTAACTCAGTTACTATTTGTGAGAAGTAACTATAACCAATTACTTTTTTAAAAGTAATATGCCCAACACTGGTGACTGGGGCTCAAATTAAGATTCCGAAAGCATCAAATACATGTACATGTACATTTTCTATTTAGCATATGAATTTCACAGTGTCACAAGCATGAGAATTTCATTAGCAGAAGGACAACTTCTGTCAAACTCAGTGCAAAAGAAGAGGGAACAAAATAAATTTGTCTAAATAAATGTTGATTGACATCAACTTTACACAATACAAAAACAATTATTTGATATTTTAAACAATTCACTTTTAAACTTAATGTTCCCCCTTTTTTTTTTTTTTTTCTTTCTGATTTTTTTTTTTTTTTCTCTCTCTTTGGCAGAGTTCATTTACCGGAGTAAAAACATCCTTTGAACAGTACAAGACCTGTACAGTGCACACACAAAAGTGGTTATCTTCCAGTTGCAGCATGTCATTTTAAGGTCCTGTGTCTAATTTATTAGACCTTTGATGTTACTTAGTACACTATATATAATCTAAAATACACACAAAAAACCAATTTGATTAATTTAAACTGACATGGTTTATGACGATCATAATGTGTGTTAATACGATCAAGTTGTTGGCTACAGAGAGCATAAACCCATCAAAATGAAATGTTAATCTGCATATTAATTTGCAAGATTGTCTATATCAGCTATGTATAAATGCAAGTTCAAGCATTTAAACTTTGTTCGATTAAATTTCAAGAAACGTTTTAAAGTCATCTAAACATCCCTGAAAGACACACCTACACCTATTTAAACGGAGGTATTTTGAGTTTGCACGCTAAACCTGTTGTGTGTTACTGTAACTTAAATGAGGGTTGTTTTTGTTTTTGTTTTTTTAAACTGCTGCGCAATTCGTCCGTTATTTCCACCACTTGATCAAGCCACTCTTCTTTAAAACATGACGTTCTTCTCATGTCTTTGCGTTTGCTTTGCCAGCCCTACTGAGTTTTTAAACCGTATTCACCAGTTTTAACTCTACAGCAACAGCCGTCGCCAGAAAATCTTCAATGGAGGGGCATTTCGTTTTCATAGGGGGGCACACTCTTTTATGACCTCAGAAACAGACATTCACCAAAACAATAACATGTATTACTTAAATTGATCAAGTTCTATGTTAAAAACACATTTAAAAATAGTCTGTCGACTTTTGTGTTATGTTATATTATGACTTTATGTAGGCTATTTAGCCTATGTTAGAATCACCGCTCAAATCGCCAGAGTTTTGTTCTGCACGCTCGCGAAGCTTCTTCATAACACTATGTAAATAAGAGATTCACTGCACAGTGTAGAATTAGTTGATTATAACTTTGTGAGATCTGGATGAACTAGATGGGTGACAGCTTTTTAATTATTATAAAGGGAGCATTCTATGCCATATGTAATCCATTCAGAATTTGAATATAAATTTTTCATGCTGCTAAAGAGACCCAAATGCCATCAAAAAAGTATTCGGAGTGACATCCGCAAATGAAAGATTTAGCCTACTCTCGAAATTGCAATAACCATATCAATGGATCGGACAAAAAATGTCAAAAATAGTCTATGCTTTAAGGACATGACTTGCAATTAAAGCTTTTTAATTTCCAACAACACAATAATAAAACAATAGGCCTACATGGGCGATAGCAATATAAAATAGGTAATATAAAGCATATTAGCGCACTAGCTGTAGTGTTCTGTATGATGTTCGATTGCTCTGTTATCACTATGCATCTCGAGAGAGAAGTGTTCGATTGAAATGGTCTGTCTCTGTTTTTGAGATGGTTGTTCTGTTATGTGAGAAGTGCGGAGATCTGAAGTAAACAGATGAGCACAGAGTTGCATAAAAGGACTCCTGTTTCCTGTGGGTTTTTTTTTTTTTTTTTTTCCTCCCCCCCTCCGCGTTGGTGCGACGCTTACAGTATTGTTTTTCTTGTATGAAAGGTCCCTAAGAAATCAGAAAGGCCAATAAATGTTAGCATCTACCAACCTCGGCTGCTGGGCCAAGTACAGATTTCAGAATCTATTCAGGACATTCGTGTAACTAAAAATTTAAAGGCAGCTTGCACTTTGAAGTTTAACTGAAATCATGAAATCAAGTTTCAGATGTTATTTACATGAATTTGCTTAAATGAATCTGATTCTGTTGTCAGCAGAGAAAGGAGGCTTTGAAATATTGAACTGAACATTGCCCACTGGTTAGTACAAAATGCAAAAAAGTGTGTTTTTAGCTATCAGTCATACAATTAATGTGACTGAACAAAAGGATAAATTTTGTCCAGACTGACATTAACACCAGGGCCACTGGATGTGCTAATGACTTATGCTGACTCTCTAATTGATCTTTAGCTTCTGACTCCCCCCTCAGGATCGGGCAACTGACAACCATCTGCTTTGTGGACAAAAGTAAACCGGTGTCTGCATGAGACCAACTGCTGGAGGCTATGGATGGATTTTTTTTTTTTTTTTTTTTTTTTATTATATATATATATAAGGCGGTTTTTTTGATGTAATTTTACTCTTGAATGCTAATAAAAAAAATAAATAAATAATAAAAAAAAAGTGCACTTAGATTTAGTTTAATAATGTATTCTAAAAAGTTGAGTAACACTATAAGAGATTGTTTATCTGAGGACCAAATGTGGAGATTTTACCAAAAAAAAAAAAAGCATGCTTTAAGGCCAATTCACACTGCCCTACAACAAGCATTTTAAAGTGAGCATTTGGATGCAGTTGGATTTAGAAGGCTGACCAAACATCAGTGTTTCTGTTTGTAGGGGCAGTGTGGATTAACCTTTAAAATCAGGGCTTGAAAACGGGGAAAAAAAAGTAAATCGGCTCACTCCGAGCAGAATCGATGTTTTAACGTTTCTATTCCTGCGTTCCTCTGTATTATTACCGTTCCGAAACCGGTTCAAGTAGAGAAAAATACGGTTAATAACTTTTTTTTTTTTTTTTTTTTTTTTAAATTGTCTTTGCATGCCTACAATAATAATGATAATGTACAAAGTTTCTTTACACAAAAAGAAAGGAAAAAAACAGGAAGAGATGGTATCTTAACCTGCTGGCTGCGCTTAGTCACAGCCAATACAGCATCTTTTCTAGATTTTCCTAAATGTAGGCTACTAAACAAAAGAAAATATATTAATGCTTTAAAAACATTAAAGTGTGTTTTAAAGATATTTAAAAATGTTTGCTGCATTGTTAAAAAAAAACGCTACTTGTATAAAATTGCGTTTTGAAGAAGAAAGTCGCGTCGCATTTTATTAGGATATTACCCAGCCAGCATGTCCATGTGGGCCCCACATGGGATTTATCTGGGCTATATGGGCATCAACTGGGTATGGGCTCAGAGTGGGCACATTGATGGGCTGAATGTGGGCCCCAGCTTGGATAAAGTTGTGGGCCCCAGTTAGGTTGCCCATTATTGTTTATTTGTGGGTCCCATATGGGCCACATTTGGGCTATATTAGGATATATTTATAGTTACATAAATTCAGTTTATTTTTATTTTTTTATTTATTTATTTTTTTCGCAGTTGATTTATTTTTATGCTATTATGGGTAACTAACCTTAACAATTAAATAAATTGATTTAATTTTATGTATTTCATGTGTTTTTTATCATGAAGGATTATATCATAATGTACTGTGTATAACAATCCAAGACCATTTACTTTATGAATAATCTCATTTTATTTTACTTATACGTATCTCAAAGGGTATTTTTCCCCCTTATATTCTAAAAGCACTTGTGTTATGCAGTCATTGCGTCATGCGATGACTGGCGTGCGTGTCTTCCCGCCCCTTCTCATTTGAAAAAAAAAAAAACAAAAAAAAAAAACAAAGGTTGCTACTTGCCACTTCAACACGGTCGGGCACCTCCGTGTCAATGGATAAGCTCTCTAATCAAGGTAACATTTATATTTCATTTTATATTAGCCGAATTACTGCTGCTTTTATATAATTGGATATTTTTTTTTAAATATTTGAAAATTCAGTAATGGCAGAGTTGACACTAATGAAACTTAACGAAGCCTGTCGCGATTGAACTATCGTAGCTAAATAGTTAACGTTATATAAAAGTTAAAATGTTGGCAGTTAACCAGCAAACTTTCAGTAGGATGTTTTATTTACGGGCAGAAGCTGAAAACAAGTTTATGCTCGAATGTTTCTGCGTGTAACGCAATCGCCTATATAACGTTTCCACTTCAATAAAAAAGCTTTTAAAGTGAGCGCATACACGCACGTCTGCTTCATAGATTAAAAATGCTATCTTTGTGGGAAAACGTGTCGAATGTGTAAGTTAGACAGCTATTTGGTCACTGAACGGGGCTTGAGACAGAGTTGCTAGCGAGGGCACTGGCGCAGTCTCCGCCGTGTTGCCAGATCCAGCTATTATAAGCGTTTTGTGGGGAGCATAAAACTAATAGGTTACAGAATGAAATATGCAAACACTGGTCATGAAGAATGCTATGCAATCAGTTTGCATCATTCAGTTTGCTTAACCTTTTACAAAAATCATGCTAAAACATTCATAAGAGCAACAGACAAAGTTCTTATCATACATATAGCAATACATAAGCTATTACAGTAAGCATTGTTGCATGAATAATACATAAATTTATCCACACCTAACATGTAGTAAAGTATCAACAAATTGTGATAAATCAGACAACAATGCTTACTGTAATAGATTAAAATGCTATCTTTGTGGGAAACGTGTCGAATGTGTTAGACAGCTATTTGGTCACTGAACGGGGCTTGAGACAGAGCTGTTAGCGAGGGCGCAGCCCCCGCCGTGTTGCCAGATCCAGCTATTATAAGAGTCTTTGTGGGAGCATAAAACTAATAGGTTACAGAATGAAATATGCAAACACTGGTCATGAAGAATGCTATGCATTCAGTTTGCTAGTAAACCTTTTACAAAAATCATGCTAAAACATTCATAAGAGCAACAGACAAAGTTCTTATTATCATACATATAGCAATACTTATTAAGCTATTACAGTAATAAGCATTGTTGCATGAATAATACATAAATTTATCCACACCTAACATGTAGTAAAGTATCAACAAATTGTGATTAAAAATAATGTCTGATTTATTAATGTCCATCCCCCCAAAACAAGACAGCACAGAGAGTGTAATGAGTTGCATTTTAGGTGTTATTAGCTTTGAGGTGTTACCAAACATCTCCCCATACGATGGCATGGCACCATGACGGATTTATTGTGAAGATGAAGAGTGTGGTAGGTTGACTTTAATTTTCAACTTTTTTATCTCTTTATACGTTTTATTCTGATGCAGTTTACAAGATATAAAGCTACATTAATTTTTATAAGAATATGTGAGCAAACGCTCAGTTTCTGAGTCAAGCTGTGCTAACTGGCCTTTTCCTCCCACAGCATGGCTGTCAGACCAGGGGGAGACTTCGTGAAGTCCTAAGAGTATGATAAATTGGTAGGTATACATTAAAATACATGTATACAGTTTTCTTCATCGTATTATTGTAATTTTACTTGCTCACTTTCCTAGTAAACTAGTATTTTCCTCCCACAACGGCACTAGCAGACCAATGGGGAGATTCGTGAAGATGAAAAGTTGTACGTTAAATGGGTAAGTAGGTGAACTTTAAAACACTTGCAGTTGTCATTTGTTTTATCAATTAAGCTGTGCTAACTAGCATTTCCCTCCCGCAGTGGGGCTGGCTGACCAGCTGGACCATCGTGAGGCAGGCGGGAAGAGTCTTCGCCATGAAGAAGACCATTTTAAATGTTTTGATGTTATCTGATTGTTGTATAGTCTTACAAATTAAGTACATCAACTCAACTTTTATTTTTATATTTACACCATTTATTTTCCACTGGCACAATGTGTTATGATTTTTTTTTTTAAACTTGTAGGCTATATGTATGTTCAGTGATGAAATGTGGTTAATATGCTGGTAATTCTGTGTTATTGAAGTTCAGCTGTGAAATAGGAAAAAATGAATCATGAATAAAGCTGTTGGTGTGAAGCAATAACTTGTGTTGTTGCATATATAAAAAAATAGTACACTTAAAACTACTGTACTTAGTTTCACAGTAATTTTACTGTGGTATGAAATACAGCAACTACTGGATAATTGTTGCCAGTAAGTTACTGTTAATTTGACAAACATTTTACGGTTATACTCTTTTGAAATCAAACTGCGTTGCATTGTTGTGTAGGCTCTCGCAACAAAAATAGCTCCTAGAACATAATTACATTTCTAAACGGTGTCACTTAACTTGTTCATATTACCTTTAGTAGTATAACTATCTGTTGCGTCTTTACTCTTTTAACAGAACACTCCATCCAGTGTATCACTCTAACTTCATCACATTACTCAACACAATTTCCCACTAGAGCCCCTAGTGGTGCAGTTTCACATTACATGTATTACAGAAAGCAATTACTATGAATTGAACATGAAGTATTGTATACTTCTCAACACAACACTATCTTTTTAAGTGACAGTTTTGTCACTTATGCGGAAATATGAAGTACTGGCACGGCTTAATTATAACCATGCATGCTTTTTAATGCTCGTGAATGTTTTAGTAGTATTTTAAAATAATTGCCTTTTCTGTTTTTCTTTCTTTACTGTTTTTTAGGTATGAAGCGGAGAAGTCTGCACAGGCCCAGGAATAATACCATTTCATCCTGTTCTCTTCAAGTATTTTTTATCCTGTTTTGTTTTACCCAATAAAAAAAACAACAACAAAAAAAAAAAACCTTTTTTAGAGATTCTGAGTTGAAGTCATTTTCTTAACAGTTGAAATATTTTAACATGTAATTTAAAATGTATTGAGCACCACATAAAATCAACTGATATTAGGTCAAAAAACATTGTAATTTAGAGTTTTATTGCATATTAGCACATTAATTTTATCCAGAGGAATTAATAAAGAAATATAAATGGGGCCCAGTTCTGACCCACTGTGGTCCCACAAAAAAAAAAAAACAAAAAAAAAAACATATGGGCTATTTGTGGGTTCAGTGTGGTCACCCATTTGGGCCCCATAAGTGTGTTACAATTAATAGAACCCATTTGGGACCCATGTGGGCCCATATAATGAAAATCTACATGGGCCAAACTTGGAGCCCACTATGGACCCATCATGTGCCCCTATGGGCTAACACACATGGGGCCCAAGTGGAGCCGATGGACAAAATTGTATGGGTCCCATTTGGGTTGCCCATGCAGGGCCCAAGTGACAGCCCATCAAAAACCCACCGGTAACCCAAAATGTTTACAAACATTATAAATACAGTTATTAGTTTCTCTCCACAACAAATCCTCTAAACTTAAGGCTATAAAAACGTCAATCCAAAAACAAATTAATTTAAGGTGAAACTGATGCCTACCTCTCTCATTCGGCACGAATCCAAATGTTTCCATATTCGCGACGTATCTGGATGCTAAAATATTATTATAGGCTTTGTACTTTCATCGACGTAAAACATCGTCCTTCACATCGGCTATATCAGCACATGAGGCGGTGGTCACGCTGAACGCAACAGATTGGACAACGGAGCACTGTAACTTTGTAACACTGTATACGTTTCTTTAACAGTATTTTATTTTGATAATGAACAATGTCGCAAAAATATGTTGTGTCTGTGTGCGCGTGAGGCGCCAGCACGATATGGCCATACCTACGCTATACAGATGGAAGACATCATTCAAAACTGTCAAGCTTTTGCAAAATAAAGAAAACTACTTTCTGCCGTCTCGTTTTCCTTTCCGAGAACTTTGGAACGCATCACAATGAACCGTAGGCCTAACTCAGCAATTTTTTCTTCAATGATTTAAGTGAAATATATTTAGTGTATAGTCATATATATATATATATATATATATATATATATATATATATATATATATATTCCTTTTTATGTAAGCCTAAAGTTTTATTCTGTTTTCTTCCTCGTTCACAGCTGCTGCAGGTAAAGAAGACTTGTTGAACGATCTACACTATCCTCAGATAAACTCTAACGCCGGTGCATTGCCATTGAGACGTACCTATGAAGAGTTCACAGCTGAGCGCAGGCGGGCATTTCACTCGTTGGATGCTTCAACGTCACATTTGCATAGTCCACTCCGTCCTACTTGAATTCCTGATTGGTTGACAGCAAAATTATAAATATTAAATGGAACGATAAAATAACGTTATTAACCGGTTAATGGCCATTTCAAATTTTCGATTCTGTTCGGAACTATAAAATTTGATTTCGGTTCTGGTTCTGTTCCAGTCAAAATTTTGTTCGTTTCCGGTTTTCATTTTCGTTCTCGTTCCTTGAACCGGTTCAGAGCCCTGCTTGAAATCCACTGAACTTGGGCTGTAGAGAGGAGAGCAAGGCACACACATTTCACACATTCTAGAATGACAAATTTTAGTGTATTTACTAGTTGCCATATCAACACTATTGAGGGGGGGGGGGGGGAAACATTGCCAAAATTAAAATTTCATTTTTCATCTCAGTTTTTAGTGTTTATTTAAAACGAGGCAAACAATATAATTTTGTTGCATTGTTCCTGTTTCATTGGTTTCTACCATTTTCTTGTTTGTTTCTATAGTAACTGATTATGTTCACCTTTGTCTTGTTTAAGTCTTCATTTAGTCTGTGTGTACATTGTGGCAGCATACATTTAAAGACGTGACAGAATTCACATACAATGATTGTTATGTTTTCCCTTTTAGAATGTTTGTTGCCCGTGGTGGGGTGTTTTTCCCCTTTTTCTGAGACGTTTGGCAGGTTCAGTAAAGCGATTCATCCAATTTTGGTGTTGTCTGTGTTCATTTAATCACACAAACACCTACATGTGGTGACCCTGATACTCTTACGTTTCCAGAGTTTTTTTGTTGTGGTTTAACAAGATGACGGCCAATGGCAAGCTGCGGCACAGCTCACGCTGCAAGACATCACTGCCGATGACACAAAGTACTACTATGTCATGGCTTCACTCTGCAGCTCGACAGCATTGCAAGAGGTAAGCCTGTTAAACGAGCCACCGGAGGCAGACAAATACGGCACTCTTAAAACGTACTTGTTGGAAACATTTGGGCGTCGCCAAGTTCGTCCTAATGAACAGAAATACAGTGCATTCGATCGGGAGTTGCTTGGCCTTTACCTTACCATTCGACATTTTCATTTTTTACTCAAAGGCTGGCTACTTCACTGCTTTTGTTGATCACAAGCTATTGACTTTTGCTATGTCTAAGGTCAGAGCCATGGTCTGCCACCAACAGCGGCATCTGGCTTACATTTCTGAGTTTACTAGTGATACTCAACATGTTGCAGGGAAATCCAATTAGCGGATTGTCTTTCACGAGCGAGTGCCAGTGTGGTACACTTAGGGGTGAATTACTCCAAGTATGGCCGTGGACCAGAGTTCAGATCCGGAAGTCCAGTCCTTGAAGACAGGGGCCACAGGCCTTAAATTGGTTGATGTCATGTTTGATGAAGCTGGCATTTCACTTCTTTGTGATGTTTCGTTGGGTCTTTCCCGTCCCGTGGTACCCAGAAACTGGAGATGACATGTTTTTGACGTTGTCCATGGTTTGTCGCATCCAGGTGCAAAAGCGTCCCAAAGGTTGATGGCTTCTAAATTTGTCTGGAGTGGCCTTAAGCAAGATGTGAGAGCATGGTCCGTTTCATGCATCGACTGTCAGAGAGCCAAAGTGCAACGTCATGTTAAGGTACCATTGGAGCGTTTTGAGGTACCGGAACGTCAATTTGATCACGTTAACATTGACCTTGCTGGTCCACTTCCTCTGTCTCAGGGGTACGCTCACCTGATCACAATGGTTGATCAGACTACTAGGTGGCCAGAAGTTGTGCCCTTGTTGTCAACATCAACTGGGGACATTGCACATGCTTTTTTTGGTACCTGGATTGTCAGATTTGGCACTCAGTTGGACAGCTCCTCTGACCGCGGGTCGCAGTTCACGTCTGAGCTTTGGGCTGCGGTTGCGCATATTCCCGTCCCGTGACTTTAATAAAGCAAATCTCTCCCGTGAACTGCCAAAATACAGACAGCACATCACATGCCCCACCAGAGACAGCAATATATTGGATCACTGTTACACAACAATAGCGACGATATCACTCGGCCCACGTGCAGCTTTAGGACTTTCTGATCACTGTTTGGCTCATCTTATTCGTCCTACAGGCAGAAATCAAATCTTCAAAGCCTGTATTAAGAACTGTTAAAGATGGACTAATGAAACAGAGCAGATCACAAGCCTGTTTTGACTTTACTGATTGGACTGTTTTTGAAGCTGTAGCCACTGGGATTTGGACGAGCTCACAGAGACTGTAACATCTTACACAGTTTCCTGTGAGGATATGCATTCCTTTCCAGGACTCCATCTCACCTACAACAACGACAAAACCATGGTTCACCGTAACTCAGACAGCTCCGCTTGTACAAAGAAGATGCTTACAGAAAGGGGGATAAAGTCTTGTACAAACAGGCCAAATACACACTGGAAAAGGAGATCAGAGTGGCAAAGAGGAATTATTCTGACAAGCTAAGGAACAAATTCTCTTCCAGCGATCCTGCTTCAGTGTGGAAAGGTATGAAAGACATCACCAATTACAAGACACCATCAAGCACTCTGGAGAATCAACAACTGGCAGACGATTTAAATGACTTTTACTGTAGGTTTGATAAATCACCCCACACCCGCCCCGAACACCTCTCCACACAACCATTCACACCTCCAGCAACCCCCCTCCCCACACCTACAATTCAAATCAGCGAAGAAGCCAGTGCGCCAGGGTCTTTCAGGGAAGAACAAAAGAAGGAAAGCACCAGGCCCAGATGGTGTGTCACCAGCCTGCCAAAACCTGTGCTGACCAGCTGGCTCCCATCTTCACACAGATCTTCAACAGACTACTGGAGCTAAAGCAAGTCCTCTACAGCTTCAAACGCTCCTCCATCATCCCCCGTCCAAAGAAACCCAAAATTACTGGACTTAATGATCACAGACCTGTGGCTCTAACGCCTGTGGCCAAGGAAATCATCTTCGAAAAACTGGGTTTTGGCTATCTGAAGGACACCACTGGTCCCTCACTGGACCCCCTGCAGCTCCCACAGAGCAAACAGGTCTGTGGATGATGCAGTCAACATGGGACTGCACCATCCTGCAGCATCTGGACAGACCAGGACTTACGTGAGGATCCTGTTTGTGGACTTCAGCTCCGCTTTAACACCATCATCACGGACACTCTTCAGAACAAACCGACACAGCTCTCCGTCCCCACCTCTGTCTGTCAGTGGATCAACAGCTCTGACAGACAGGCAGCAGTCAGTAAAGCGCAGGAATACACATCCAGCACCGTACCATCAGCACTGGAGCCCTCAGGGCTGCGTTTTCTCTCCCTACTCTCTTCTCCCCCACAACGAATGACTGCACTTCTCAAAGACCCCTGTCAAGCTCCTGAAGTTTGCAGATGACACCACACTGACTGGCCCTTATCCAGACGGTGACGAGCCCGCCAAGGTGACAGGGGCTGAGGAGCTGGCTGTCTGCGTGCCTTAACAATCCCGAGCTTAACACGCCAAACTGTGGAGATGATCGTGACTTAGAGAACTCCCCCTGCTTCCTCCTTCCACTCACCATCATGAACAGCACTGTGACTGCAGTGAGCCATTCAGATTCCTGGGCACCATAATCTCTCTAGACCTGGAAGTGGGACAATCACATTGACTCTATTGTGAGAAAGGCCCAGCAGAGGTTGTACTTTCTTCACAAGGCTGAGAAGCTCAACCTGCCACAGGAGCTGCTGAAACAGTTCTACTTGCCATCATTGAACTGGCCCTCTGCACTTCAATAACTGTCTGGCTAGCTCAGTTACCAGCCTGACTCAGAAGATCGCTGAGGGTAGTCCGGATCAAATGCTGACCGAATCATTGGTACAACCCTCCCCACTTCAAGAAACTGTACTTATCCAGAGTGAGCAAAAGGCCAAGAAACTACCTGGACCCTCACATCCAGCACACTCCTCTTGACTGTTACCGCCTGGTCGACGCTACAGAGCTCTGAGCACTTGTTCACCAGACACAGAAACAGTTTTTCCCTCAGGCAATCCATCTCATGAACACTCGACAATAAAACGCAGAACACACAAGTCTATTATTTATTCACCACACTTCCCTTTTTTTTTTTTGTTTTTCTCTCCATTTCATATTTGCACATATCAGACTTGTGCACACACATACTGTCTGTTAATATATTTGCACATATTTGCACATATCAGACCTGTACATACATAATTACCATATTATATACAGTTTTGCTGTTTTGTACATTGCTTATTTGTATATTTGTTTACTATTCTTTTATTATCTGTGTCCTGTCCTGTTGCTGTCTTTCTGTTGCACTGTAGAGCTTCTGTCACTATAACAAATTCCTCGTATGTGCAAGCATACTTGGCCAATAAAGCTCATTCTCATTCTCTCATTCTCATTCTCATATTCTGGGCATTAAACTTCATCACACTACGGCTTATGAAGTGTTGAAGTCCTGGGTGTTGCTGGGACATTGGACGGCCCCTAAGGAGGATTTATGGAATTGTTCGGTGGAACTTGTTTATGGGCAGACACTTAGGGTGCCTGGTGACTTTGTTTCCTGTATAGACACCCCGTGATCTGGATCGCAACGTAGTCCCACTCACTATGCCACTACTTTTGTTCCAGTGCCCACCTCTCAGCATGGACTTCACAAGGCTTGGGTTCCCAATGATCTGACTTCTGCAAAATTTGTGTTCGTTCGACATGATGCACACAGAGGGCTGCTGAAACCACCATATGATGGGCCATTCCGGGTTCTGGAGACCTCAGATAAGACATACGTAATTGATGTAGGTGGGAGGTCAGAACGTGTCTTAATTGACCACATTAAACCAGCTCAAAGAGACCTGGATCAGCCAACTGAGGTTGCGGTGACACCTCGACACGGACGACCTACCTCTGTCAACCCATCTGGACAGTTTGTTGCTCGAAATTTTCCTGGCAACAGCCCACAGCAGGTGACCTGTACAAGAGCAGGACAGCATTCGTGCTCCTGAAAAACTGAGTTTTTAGATTTACGTGAATTCTGGCGGGGCCAATGTGGCGGCATACATTAAAGATGAGACAGAATTCACATACAGTGTTTATGTTTCCCCTTTAAGAATGTTTCGTTGCCTGTGGTGGGGTGTTTTTCCACCTTTAAGAGTTAGACGTTTGGCAAGTTCAGTAAAGTGACAGCCGGTTCATGGTTTTTCACCCAATTTTGGTGTCGTCTGTTTTCATTTAATGGCACATACACTTACAATATATAGCCCTCAGTTTCCTCAGTTTTGTCCGTTCTTATCTTTGTTAGATTGGTACTCCTAGATTGTTTTATCAATATATACCGCTTGTGAATTGATCCTCTCTATTTTTGCCTGTAAACAACCTGTGACAGTCTGAATGTGTTTTATTATCTGTTTGTCCATATTATGACCACAAGCCATACATAAATACAGTCAGCAAATATAGTATCATGCTTACAAAGATGCATGGTAATTTGCAAATAAATTCTAATATAAGCTGTGCAATACCTTAGTCTAACAAACAAACCAATATGGTACAGAACGACAAGATAAAATGTGATCAGATGGCTGGAGGTTCGCCAGCTGAGAGCAGTTATAGCTTTGACAGGTTGATAAAGTTCCAAATCATGTTTGTCCAGCAGCTCCTCTGGTATCAAAAGGGCAGCAAAAGGCCACTTTATGTCCATGGCTTCACCCATAGCCTCTTTTTCACTCCAACTGTTTATTCTTTTTAAAATAGAGGGATAATTCCAAGCCTTATACCGAAAGTTTGCTTGGTCAATATCACAAGTTAGAATTTTGTGTCTTACAGTAGCTGCTAAAAATGGTATGAAAAAATGCTAAAAAAAAAAATGCATTTTTTTTTAAATGTCATATGAATTATATAAAGTCAAACTTACGTACTTGTAATTTCAAAATCAAGCATCACAGATTGGTTTGGCACAACTTAGACAGGTCTTACTTTAATAAGACCTAAACTTTTATGACCCTAAAGTCAGTGAACAGCATATAAAATTAATTGTTCGCTCAGGGAGTGGTTAACAGAGTAACAGAATACAAGTTGAACATTTAAGTGTCTGTAAATGTTTCTTCACTCAAACCACCTAGTCTGCAAATCAATGAGAATATACTTTGGAATTTATTTATCAAGTGCAATACCTTTAAAATAACAAGGACACTCATGAACTGTATATTTAATATTATTAAAGAAAAAAAAAGGAAAAAAAGAAAAAGAAAAGAAACTGCATCCCTATTTTAACCGGCACTAGTACAGTGATACTGTGTGACCCAGGTATTTGGGGAACTGACAGTTTTCCAAAAAGAAAAAAATGACAAAAGAGAGATATCACATCACAGATGGCCAGTCCATGGAAATACACTTACATACACTATAGAGTATTAATTCTCAGCCCATGAATTCCTTGATATAACAAAGACTGAGCAAACAAAGCCCTGAATAATAATAAATGTTCAAAGGTGTGAGATTCAGCAAAAATCAAACAAACAAAAAAACACTAGAGATACAGCAGATCACCGATAGTAGAGCTGTGGACATAACAAATGGCATGACACTCTTCCACATAAGCTCCTACTCCCTTTCAGAATGTCTTTTATGTATACATACTCAAGATTCTCTCAGAGTTTTCCCCACAACGGTGCAGGTGTACAGCACAAGACCCTTGAATAGAATTAAATTTAGGATTAATATTTGTCATGCTTGGTCCACAGAGTTCTGAGATAGTCTGTTGGTAGTTTCATTAGAGGAAAACATCCTCATTACCAGTTGAGTAGGTTGCTCCGTCTGAGAGTCATGAAATAAACTTGGCTCACCCCTCCAGAGCGCACAGAGGCGAAGAACACCTAAAGAAACAAAGTGAGTGCAGATGTTAAGATGACATGGCCATTTAATTTACAATCAATAAAGGGTTTACCCCTCCTCAAAAACTGTGTCACTGTTTATTCAGCCCTCATTCCAAACCTGTATGCATTTCTTCTTCCCAATAGAGGACAGGAAATATGACTCAGTGTGTACAAACAATGAAAGTCTATGGGATCTATATTTGTTTTAATTGCACAGGGAAAAAAAGAGTGCTTTATCAGCAGGACAAAAATGGTAACATTTTATTTTATCTTCGTTCCACATTACATGTACTTACTATAATAATGACAGTAAATTATGCATAATTACATGTAACTAACCCTAAAACCAATCCATAACCCTGTGGTAAGTACCAGTTAATTAATACACTGCACAAAAAATTAAGGGAACACTTAAATCACACATTGGATGTTAATGAACAAAATATTCAAGTTGAAAATCTTTACTTACATACACTGTAATTCGTTGAGAACAAATTTGTCACATAATTTTGTTCTCAACGAATTACACAGTGTAAGTAAAGATTTTCAGCTTGAATATTTTGTTCATTAAGATCCAATGTGTGATTTAAGCGTTCCCTTAATTGGTCAAAGGAAACCAAAATCATCAACCCACTGAGGGCTGACTTCAAAAGCACACCAAAAATTAAAGTAAAAAATTTAAATTACAGGCTAATTGAACTTGCATGAATTTTTATCAAAACAACTCATAATATAAGTCACTAGCATGTATGGCTCCTACGTGCCTGTATGCACTTCTGACAACATCTAGGCATGCTCCTAATAAGATGGAATGAGCGGATGGTTTTCCTTGGAGATTTTCTTCCAGAACTGGATCAGAGCATCAGTGAGCTTCTGGACAGTCCGTGGTTCTGCTTGGCAGCTTAGGATGCTCCGATATATAACATCCCAGCGGTTCTCAATTGGATTCAGATCTGGGGAACGTGAGGGCCAGTCAAATCAGTGCCTTTCTCATCCAGAAACTGCCTACACACTCTGGTCACAAGAGGCCAGGCTCAGTGTCTCTTTCATGCTCTTGAGACTGTGCAGGGAGACACACCAAACCAAACCGACGGCACGTCATCCTGGAGGAAGCTGGACTACCTGTGCAACCTGACTGCGTTGCAGGTACTGCCCCATACTGACCCTAACAAAATACAAAACTAGGCATAAATCTGTCAGAAAGAATAATAAGAAAGCAATCGTCTGGGGCAACTACCTGCAAAACCATTCCCTTTATGGGCGTTGTCTTGCTGTTGCCTCTCCAGTGCACCTGTTGTCATTTTGATTTGCACCAAAGCAGGTGAAACTGATTCACAATTACTTAAGCTTCCTAACTGGACAGACTGATATCCCTTAAGTTTAATTGACTTGGTGTTATGGTGGTACTGTGATTATTAAATGGTTAATTTTTTTTTGAGCAGTGTATTAGTACTTAAATGTACAATTACATTGTAACAAGCATAACAAGCACCGTAAAATAAAGTGTAACCCAAAAATAAACAAATATAAACACCTTTGGTGATATGCCATCTTTTATTCACTTACTGTCGGGTGCACAAAACACCTATAGAATATAGAACACCTACTGA
Organism: Tor tambroides; assembly: GCA_021397915.2. Taxonomy (NCBI): domain Eukaryota; kingdom Metazoa; phylum Chordata; class Actinopteri; order Cypriniformes; family Cyprinidae; genus Tor; species Tor tambroides. The sequence continues at coordinate 24,054 of JAFVLL020011876.1, forward strand.
ATTAATTACATTAAATTATTCAAATCAGGGAATTACACAGATGATCATTTCAGCCAGCAGAATTGTACTGGTTCGACTGATAATGTTTTTTAATGGCCAAAAATGATATCTTTCAAAAAGTCTGAATTAAGCATCACAGTTTGGCTAAAAAATGCTCTGCGGTATAAAAACAAATAAGCTACAAATAATCTTTATCAGCCAGTTTGAGTGAGCTTTAAATTTTCCATTAAGGCATATTTTTTTTATCTGTCAGGAAAATAATGTAACACTTGCTATTTGTGACCCGTGCTGGCAAAATGAGTCGGAATGCACACAGACTAATTTTGAGCTACAGGCAAAAGAAGTGAAAAATGTCAGTTTTGCTCAAATTTGAAGTTTTCACAAAAATGAGTTCATTAAGCCCTCTTCTAGCGATCCCAATACTCCAAATAGTAATTAAACATCTAAAATTTTCTTTATTTGTTTTCTGAGAGGAGTACCTTTTCTCTGCTCACTTCTGGACGACTGCTGCTGCTTCTCACCACAAGTTGTAGGTCTATTGTTGCAAAGCGCAATATTCCAGCTTTGTGAATATTCATATCGAATTCTCGATGACATAAGTCCAAACCAGTGAAATATGATTTTTAAACCCATGCTGATGAAAATCAGAATCAAAATGATCGTGCTGACTGACATTTGCAAAGCACGTGCATAAGACACGCCTTTCCGAGTGCACGATCTCCCTTATAAAGTACATTATTGCGAAATATGTCTTGGCGAGATTCACACAGTCATAATCTGTTATGTGTAACATGAATATTTAGTTAATGGTTGGTGGAAAATCTGATGTGTAACATTATATTTGATCCATGCATTACAGTAGTTCTTAATATAGATCTGTCTCAATGTTAATCATCAGGGGTGCAAACTAGTCAGGGGTGAAAAAGGTGACAAACTAAACTACCCCCCGCCCCCCCCCCCCCCCCCCCCCCCCCCCCCCCCGGGGGCTAAGCGCAAGTTAATTCACATAGCACATTTCACACACAATGGCAAGTCAAACTGCTTTATAGGGAGAAAATGTTACACACTGCAAAAATTTTTTTGTCTTGTTTCCAGTCCAAACATTTAATAATTCTTAAATCAAATCATTTTTTTCAGAAAAACATAAGTCAAAATAATCTTGTTTTCGCTTTGAAATAAGTTTATTTTGGTTACCCCATTGGCAGATTATTTTGCTTGTTTTAAGGAAAAAAAACTCAATTTTGAAAACAAGACAATTTTTACTTGTCTAGAAAATGCTTCTTGATTTAAGAATTTTTATATATTTGGACTAGAAACAAGACAAAAACTAAGTAGGAAAGCATTTTTTTGCAGCGCACCATTCAAGGATAAACACCTTTATATGATTAAAAGACATTTGAGCGACAACTACGGTCTACAATCAACAAGGATTGTTGTTAAGATGTTACATGAACTTAGTGTCAGGGCAAATAAACCACTGTAAATCTTCATTTCAGCACTCGAATTTTTGAAGCAGCTGACGGGCTAAACGCGAGGTGTTTCTCCGTCTTCAAACAGGCTGTTACGGGCTGACACTTAGCTATGGCTTTAGCGCTGTCTCCACTTGAGCTGAGTGATCCTAATATTACTGTACATTAAACGGTATGCTTTACTTGTAGGTCACTGAAGTTCTCAGAATGCCTCAGTGCCAGAGTATATTCTACTTTATGGAAATGAATTTGAAGCATGTCGTAGACTGAGGAGCATTTTGCAAAGGGTAGCGAACTAATGTAGCGATAACATAACTTACAATCTTCATAGCTATCGCAACAGCAGCCTCACGCAAAACAAAACAAAAAAAAAAGCAGCCTCTCGCGGTAATCACCATTTAAACTGGAACACAATCATTTACAGCAGATACAAATGAATTCCGTCCTGCTCTACAGAGAAATTAATTTAGCTAAACAGGCTAATCGAATCACCACCATAGCCCAATTACTTCAAAAATAAGTTGCTTGCCATTAGCTTATTCCTTCACGTTTTATGTAGCCTCTGGAAATATGGACAGTTGCCTGCAGCGTTTAAAAGTTAGGCTTCGGGAGTGAGATTGGTTGGATGAGGAAAAGAACATTAAGGTAAGCCAATCAGAGGCAGAGTAGGGCGGGTCCATTCCTTTGCCAACAGGGGAAAAAAATGCTACAGGTGACGAGACACAGATGACTCGCAGATATAATTTCATCCACCACAACCAAAACCTATATAAAAAATAGCTATACTGTGATTAATAATATAGTAATTATTATTAAGAAAAGGACTGGAGGAAAATATGCAACGTTGCTTGGTGATTTTGCTTTGGAATCTTTAACTCGATTTTTCTCGAAATCAGATCTGCTGCCTCTATTGCCTTCAATTGGCTGTAGCTCAGTCATTTTTTTGCTGATTTCAACAAGTCATATATCATTTTGAAGGTATTTTATGATGAACTGACTTTAACTAGAAAATTGAGTGTTTACCGTCATCTTGCATTATCGACACACTATTTTCCTGTTTAATACTGTAAAGCTGCTTTGACACAATCTGTATTGTATAAAGTGCTACATAAATAAAGGTGACGACTTTTTTAACCATACTTTTTTTTTTAATCATAAGGTATGCCATAATCTTTTTTTTTTTTTTTTTGCCAAATTCTGTAATGTCTAACCTTGTCATTTCTTTCACAGAGAAACTTCAACCGTTGTGCCCTCTTGTGCATGAACACACCATCCAGGTGACCAGTCTCCACAGAACGGATCTCAATAGCTTTCTCTCCCCAGCCCATGATCTGGTTTGATCTGATGTAAGCTATAAAAAGATGTAGAACAGTTCAATTAACTGATATATTCCTGACATAAATCAAAATCAGAAAAAGGAAATATACAAACACACCAGATGTTTGTTTCGCTATCTTAGTGAGACGTTCATTAATTTTTGGTTAATGATATTTTCTATCACCTAACCCGGACCCTACCCCTAACCCTAGCCAACACAGAAACATTGGCAGAACAGTAGATTTAAATAAAAACACATTTTGGCTGATTTATAAGCCTTTTAACTAATGAGGACCAGTAAAATGTGCTCACTAAAGGGGAAAGGGAAGTGGTGTGTGGCCAAGTATGGTGACCCATACTCAGAATTTGTGCTCTGCATTTAACCCATCCAAGTGCATGCACACAGTAGTGAACATACACCTGGAGCAGTGGGCAGCCAATCCTGCGGCGCCCGAGGAGCAGTTGGGGGTGCCTTGCTCAAGGGTCTCACCTCAGTCGTGGTATTCAGGGTGGCGAGAGTGCTGGTTATTCACTCCCCCCACCTACAATCCCTGCCGGACCTGAGACTCGAACCCACGACCTTTGGGTTACAAGTCCAACTCTCTATCCATTAGGCCACGACTGCCCGTGGGTTGTCAAAGTACTTCACAATATAAGTAAGAACTAATAAGGTGGGATCTGGAGCAACTTTCCCACTTCACAAGGTGCATGGAAAAAAACTATGTACAAGAAGGTGAAAAAAGATTTGAGCATTACTTGTGGTAAAGGAGACTTTAATGCTTTAACAATACTGACGCGTTTCTGCCTAAGAGCCTTCTTTTATTTTTAATTATACTACGGGGCCGTTGAATGCTTGAATCTGATTGGCTGACGAACATTCTAAGGTGTGCAATTATTTTCAGGGAAACGCACGGTGAACATAGTTCCAGGCAGCTCTTGACTGCATTACAGTTCCGTATCACTTCGCCAAATGATTTCAGTTATTTCAAAAGGTCTTACAACAGCAAAACGACCAAAACTAGTGATGGGAGGTTCGGATCATTTTACTGACTCGGACCTTTGAGTCTCGTTCAGCAAAATGAATGAATCTTTTTTCGAGTCATTTCGTTCATTTTAGCAAAATATAATTAAAATGTTACATGCTACTTCCCTAACATGTCTACTACTATGTAAACACATCACACTAAGCAAAATATGCCACAAAACCATAATGGTGGAGAAACAGAAAGCAAAAATAACTGCTGGTTTAGCTGGGTCTTGGCGTATGATTAGCTCACCTCACCTCTTATCTGACAAGTCTTCGAGGCTGTCACGTGATGAACGAACGACTCAAACCCGAAGACTCGAGATGAACTAATCAATTCTCTTTCCGGCTCTGACTGCATAGGTTTAGCTTATGAGGCTGTCACGTGATGAACGAACGACTCAAACCCGAAGACTCGAGATGAACTAATCAATTCTCTTTCCGGCTCTGACTGCATAGGTTTAGTTTATGAGGCTGTCACGTGATGAACGAACGACTCAAACCCGAAGACTCAAGAGATGAACTAATCAATTCTCTTTCCGGCTCTGACTGCATAGGTTACGCGTATGGGGCTGTCACGTGATGAACGAACGACTCGAAAAACCCGAAGACTCGAAACAGGTGAACTAATTCAGTGCAGAACCTATAGGAGTCCTATATCGCCATACTTATTCTTACTTGCCTCTCAATTTTTAGCGCTTCATATTTCCAGTAGTAATTTGCAAGGTATCACAATTGACGACAGACAAATTATTATTAGCCAGCTGGCTGACGACACTACTTTATTTCTGAATGATGCCTCCCAAGTCCCTTTAGCTTTGAGATTGATTGAGTCCTTTTCCAGAGCTTCGGGGCTCTGTCTAAATATCAACAAATGTGAATTAATGTCAATTAAACGCTGTGATCAACATTCCTGTGAAAGATCAAGTTACATATTTAGGAATTGTAATTAATAAAGACCAAAAGCCAAGATGTAAACTAAATTTTGACCCTTTAAAGGAAGTTCAACTTGTGGTTGCAGAGAGACTTATCAATAAGAGGAAGAATTCTGCTCTAAAGCTGAAGGATTGTCTCGACTGACTTATGCAGCTCTTTCCTTGGAGGTTGATAAAGGAACTTTAAAAAAGGTTGACAGCATGTTAAACAAGTTTGTTTGGAAAAATAAAACTCATTATATTAGGAAATCAGTATTAATGAATCCAACAAAACAGGGGGGATTGGATTTTTTAGATTTTACTACCCTAAATATCACTTGTAAAATTAATTGGCTAAAGAATTAAAAAAAAAAAATCCTTCTTCACTCTGGAATATTGTCCCCAATTATATTTTCTCTAAAGTTGGTGGCCTGAATTTTCTCCTGCTTTGTAATTATAATGTTTCAAAGATCCCTGTCAAACTTTCTAATTTCCATAAGCAGATGCTCTTGGCCTGGTCCCTCATATACAAACACAACTTTTCTCCGCACCGATATTATTTATGGAATAATAAGGATATTCTTTATAAGAATAAATCCCTTTTCTTTGACAGCTGGTTTGAAAACAACCTTCTTTTAGTTGGACAGCTTTATAACTCACAAGGCAGATTTTATAACTATTCAGATTTCTTACAGAAATATAATATACCTGTATCTGCTAATGAATAGGCTGTTGTTTCCAATGCCATTCTTTCTGGTGTGTCTTTTCTTTTGCAAGGTACCAATTTCCATGGCCATGTACTTACTCTCTATCTTTAACTGACACAATGATCGGAAGTGTTGCTTTTCTGTAGACCAACAAGGAAATAACTATAAAATCAGAGCTCTCTTCCAGAAAGAGATAACAATTCCTTATGTAATACCATATTGGAATAATATTGTGGAGAATATACCTTGGGAGAAAGTATGGACTTTGCCTCAAAAGTGTCTGCTTACCAATAAAATAAAGGAAATAACATTTAATCTGATTCACAATTGTCAGACATTGAAGTGAACTGCAGTTTTTGTCATTCGTCTGAAGAAGACTTCGTTCATTTGTTTTGGCAATGCACCTACACCGGAAAATTTTGGTCAGACTTTTTAGTGTTTATCCAATCTTATTTTGTAAGTGACTTTTCTTTCTGTTTTAAGGATGCTTTCTTAGGATTGTTTGACTATTCAAAAGAAAATACAGGAAAATATTACGTAATTAATTTATGTTTTCTGTTAGCTAAATTTCACATTCATAAACAAAAGTTTACTGGCTCTAAACCTCTTATTTTCTTTGTTCAAAGTTGATTTAGATCAGTATGTGGAAACTATCCAAAATTCTGCTGATTTGAAAGCTATGAAAACTGTATCTCTGTACTCATCCTTTGTGTCTTCTTAAGATGTAATTTTATTACCTTATTTTTTTGTTAACCCTGGCAAGTCTGAGTGTATATTCTTGAATTTTATTTATTTATTTATTTATTTATTTTTTTATCTTTGTGTATAATTGTAAATGTTAATGTTTGTAGTGTTTAATAAAAAAAAAAAAAAAACAGAACCTATAGGATGTTGCGCATGCGCGACTGAACGAATCACTCCCCGAGACGACTCGTTCGTCTTCCCGAGTCACATTAAAGATTCGTTCAAAATGAACGAATCGTTCAAGAACGACCCATCACTAACCAAAACCAACAACGACACTGGCCAAATACATAAATATAGTAAGCAATGGGATAAAAATGACAGATCATTTCCATATTTTGCCTCAAAATTAAGTTTTATTATGTACGTAAAGCACATACTCTATTTCTCCCGCTCTCACACAGTTTACACACATGGAAACATACGCACTAATGTTGTTAGCGCTGCTCTGACGACTCTGTCAGTAAATAGTTTAGCAACTTAAAAGTACATGACATTTCTCACAAGCGAATCTACATAACAACGGCACTGTTCGTGAGGAAAATGAACTTAAAGTTTCACTAGTAGGGACGCTGCTGCCGAACACTTTTGAGAGACAGACTCAGAGAGGTAGGCTAATTCACACACGCTCAATCTCTCTCTTTCTCTCTGTCTGTCTCTCCCTCTCTCTCTCATAACTTAGTTATTAGCTGCATTTGTCTGTTAACAACGGCTCAAGCCTCAGTTACTAGGTCTGAAATGACGTTTTGGATTTAGCAAGGGAGGTGATGGATGAGATGCGGAAGAAATAATCCTACTCACAATAGCGATTTAAGTACAAAAACCGGATGAATCCCTTGAAATATATCATCTGATCGATGTGTTGAGGTGTGGCAACCGTAGTATAAGCTCCACTTCGCGTCATGGCCGCATCACCACCTGTAATATTTTTCAATAATCATCTGTCGTCATAAATTTATTCCCTACATACTAATGGTATTAGCGATAGCGCCGTTGTAAAGACTCGACGTTTAAAGAGACAAAAGATTAACAGATTAAGCCAAATGATGTTGTAATTATGATAGTTTTACTGTTCATTTTTAAAAATATTTAAAAATATCAACAAACTTGAAATATTTTAAATAAAGCCAAATCTGTCACAAATGCCAAATCTAAATGTTAAATCTACCCAATGTTGTCTAAATGTTACCCAACAAAGCTGGGGTCTGGTACCTAATACACCTAATGTTAAATCTGGGTCTAAATGTTACCTAAATGTTAATCTAAGTCAGTTAAATCTAAATTAAATGTTAACAAATGTTTAATCTGTCTAAATGTTGAATCTAAATGTTAAATATAAATCTAAATGTTAAATCTACCTAATGTTAGAATCTAAATAAATAAACTAAATCTAATGTTGAATCTAAATGTTAAATCTAAATCTAAATGTTGAATGTTTCGGGGGAAATCCACATTTACCACATGCAAATTGTAAAATGTCGGAAGTGCCAAAATAAAGCTCGAGGAGGTCAGTGTGTGTTTATAGCATGGTTTATAGTAAATAAATAACGAATAAAAACCGCTGTCGTTGTAACATTAGAAACATTTTGAATAGCCGCTAGGACGGCTCTGCCGATGTTTCCGCTAACGCTCGTTCGTTGGACATTTTGAACGACGTATCTGGTCCGGGGCGAACATGACAGAGAGTGATGAGTTGACAGAGTGATGAGTTGACATTCAGTCAAAGTGAGCCCTCGTGGCTGGCTATTATGGCTACAGGTCATAAGTCCCGCACTTCATAGAAGTGACACTAGCCTACTTTCAAATACAGTTTCTCCAAACGTGCTTTATTATTTTAGGTAGTTATTATCATGATAATCCATGTCCAAGAGTCCACTTCTCCTCGGATGAGATGGTTTTTATTCGCTATTTGACACTATAAACCATGCTATAAACACACACTGACCTCTCGAGCTTTTATTTTGGCACTTCCGTTACCGCATTTTTAATTTGCATATTAGTTAAATATTTAGTTTCCTAAACATTTAGATTCAACATTTAGATTTAACATTTAGATTCAACATTTAGATTTAGATTTAACATTTAGATTTAACATTTAGATTTTGAAATTTATTTAGATCTAATAGATTTTAGATTTTGTACATTTAGATTTAGATTTGCACATTTATCAATGATTAGATTTAGATTAAACATTTAGATTTAACATTTATATTTAGATTTAACATTTAGATTCAACATTTAGATTTAACATTTAGATTTAGATTTCAACATTTAGATTTAACATTTAGATTTAGATTTTAATTGATGAGATTTTGAACATTTAGATTTAACATTTAGATTTAGATTTAACATTTAGATTTAGCATTTAGATTTAACATTTAACATTTAGATTTAACTATTTAAAATATCCCTAAGTTGACAAATATTGTTTTTAAATGTGCTAAAAAGTGACCATCAAAAACTCATACCAGTTTTTTAAACATAGTTTGAAGCTAAATGTGACAAAATGTTGCTGTTATTTTCAGCGTGAGTCGCTTTACAAACGGCGCCCCATAATTGTTAAATGATATTGTTAAAGCATTAAAGTCTCCTTTACCACAAGTAGTGCTGGAATCTTTTTCACAATATAAAGACATTTGGCCCTCACAAGTATAGTTAAAACAATTACACACACACATAGCTGCCATCAACCTGGGAACTATTAAAAATAAACATTCCAGTTGTTCCTGATGCTGGGATCTTTCTGAAGGCTGTACAGAGATGCAAACAAGCTATTTAAACAGGACACGTCAAAACAACATTACTAAAAACTTTACTCTTCCATTTGTTCTGTTGTCAGCCGACTCAAGCATATGGATTATGTCAGAAACTGCAAACAGAACAGATATCTGTATGCTGTCGCAACTCATTGATTCAGTGTTTCAGATATAGCAAGTCTCCAGATAAAAGTAATGAGCCAAGAAGTGGGAGAAATATGATTTTGAGCATGCAGAGGATTTGACTGATGGTGTGCAAACTTTCTATTTAATATTTCATTAGGGTAGCTGTACTCAAGCAAATTATTTATGTACTTCATCCACCACTGAACTCTTGTTTTCCACTAGGAACCCTACACAAAAGTTCAACTTACCCACAAAGGTGGGCATCTCACCCCATTGCAGCACCACGTCTTTGGTGATCCTTCCATAAGTGTTTACATACACACCTTCATCCTCATAGCACACCAACAGCTCAATGCCTTCTGTGTTTGGGAGGATGATGATGGCATGGGTCTGGATACTCGTTTGAATCTGAGAAAAAGAAAAAGAAAAGTGCTAAGAATTGGATTAAAGTGATTATAGAAAGCATGACTGGTCCTTCAAATAATTAAAAAAAAGTAAAGATCACAATCTTAAAAGCTGGAATAAAAGAGAGCATCTGACAAATCTTAATTCAGTAGTCAAAGTCCTAAAAGAGCTTACATGTGTGGGAAGGTAGATGTCATAAACTGCCCCTGAATCCACATCTACAGCATGAAAACCAGAGCAGGAGCCATAGATGACCTTTAATCTTTGACCCTCTTCCACAGTGAGATCAACTAAAAGAGGCTTGTGTACCAGGTCTCCAAATGACTATGAAACAAGATGGCAATATCAGTTAAGAGATACAACCACCACTCTGATTTTCAAAAACTTTAAATTTTTTATTACTACAACCTGCAATTCAATGTCAAGTCACCTTTATTTCTATAGCGCTTTACACAATGTTTGTTTGTTGAAAGCAGCTTCACATAAATATACAGTTAGTGTTGTAAAATTCTTCATTTATGAAATGACAGCAGTGTCAGTGGTGCAGTGTTGTCAGTTATAAAAACAAATTCAATTCAAATGCAAAGCAGCTCTAAAAAGACAATGTTGTTATTCAGCTAAATTCAGTTCAATGTTGATTCAATTCAGTTCAATAACAGTGTCAATGTTGCAAAAGTCATCAATTTATGAACAAATTTGATTCCACTAGAAGACAAAAGCGTCATTATTCAGAACATTTCAGTTAAGGTTTTGTCCTCATCTGATAGTGTCAGTGGTGTATTACTGAATATTAAGTGTTTTTCAGACCCCAAATAAATAAACCAAAGAAACCCAAACTCCATCTTGTGACAGAAATGGAGAAAAAAAAAACCCTCAAGAGAAACCAGGCTGAGTTGGGGGACCAGGGAATGAACATTTTGAATTATAGTGATGCATCACAAGTCAGATTTGTCGACTGAAATTATTCCAAAATTTTGCATCCAGCTCCTTCAGCCTAAACATGAGTGTACAATGAATCTGAATTAGGTGGAAAAATGGTGTGACTTGAATATATCGGGTATTAAACTCACCTTAAAGGCCATAAACTTGTGGTACGGCTTCGGTGCCCAAGCGTACACTTCCACTAAATTTTTTAAGGCAATAACCAAGAACTTGATTCTTTCATATTTAACTAGAAAGTGACAGAAAAAGACATCTTATGAATGTATCCTACACATTCCTGTTGTACTAACCATGTCTGACAGCTGGAAACTTACTTACCGACTTTGTAGTGCACACATCCCTCCAGCTCCCCCACTGTTGTCCAGCCCTGTTTCTTTTCCACCTCAGGGTCATTATGTAGAATCTTGTTCCTCAGCCATGAAAGATAATAAACTCGCAGTTTGTTCTTCTTTCCTGTACAAGGGTTATGATTATAAACAGAAATTTCAAATATTCACTAAAGGAATGAACAAGAATTTAAACATGCTCTGACAAGTCTGTCGTATATTTTCCAACCTGATATTGTCACGAGAATATTAAGGCCTTCAAGAACATCCGTTTGTTGAAAACGGCGTCTGTTAATAAGTGGATAAACTTTCCCCTGCCCACTGCGATCAAGAAGCATGAGGCCACTTTCAGTTCCTACCAACAGATTTACTCCTACACAGGGAAATAGGGGAAAGAGAGAGTGATGAAAAATACACAATAAGGCGTTTATTTTCTGTATCCACATGTCCTATGTCCAGTGGGCTATTACTGTGTACTACATACCCCAAAGTGCAGCACACAGAATCTCAGAATTGAACCTCTTTTTGTATTTGCGGATTTCAGGTGTGTCACTCTGTGGGCGAGTGTTTACTGGGTTTACATTCACCACAGAGCCCTTACGGGATGGGTCCTGCAGACGTCCATCATTACTAAAGCCTGTTGAGAAAACATACTCATACAATCAGCTTGTGATTTAAATGTATTTAGCTAAAATGTATTCATGATTAATTTAAACGTATTTCACGTTTAAATGTATTAAGAATTTAAAAAAAAAAAACTTTATTTTTCATTAAAACACTGCAAACACTGGCTCTAAATGATAAATACACATGATTAGTGTTAGGCGATATGACCAAGTAGTTTTATATATAGATTTATATATCACAATATAGTTATTTTTGTTATTTTATATTTGTTATTAAAAAATAAGAAAAAAGATACAAATGAAATAAACAGTGCTTTAAGTTTTTCAGGTCTATATAACACTAGCATTCAAGTAAAATAACAGAGCAACTGAATAATCTGTAGTGGTCTTCACAGGGCAGTATACTGGATTTTGGTCACATGACACTTCATTTAACAGCTAACTGTGCCTCTCCTTTCTCATTTCCACTCCACGTGAGACTCAGGACATATACAACATATATTGTCACATAACAAGTCTTAGGTCTTGAAGAAATAAATTGTCTATGACTTACCCATGTTGTTGAGGGAACTGCCACTGGAAGGGGAAATCTGTAGAAGACGTGGGTCGATAAATGGGGTAAAAGAGGAAGACGACTTGTGTTTTTGCAGTGTGTTGCTGGCAGATTGTGTCTGGAATGAATAGGACAAAAAAATGAGACAAGAAACAGGGTAGAACAATTTAAGGTGATGCGTTTAAGCTTCTCATTTAACACACTGAAACTGGCTATTCATATAATAAGTAGTGGTGTCAAAATTAGCGCGTTAACGCATGCGATTAATTTTTTCAGATTAACGCGTTAAAAATATTTAACGCAATTAACGCAGGGGCGGGGCTAGGGCTGGCCACCCCATTCACAACTGCTGCCTCTGTCTCTTTTTTTTTTTTTTTTTTAAAGGATTGCGTTTATTTAGATGCAGAACGTTTTTATGACCACATCAAACGGGAGACATTTCAGATGCGCTCTAACTTCACCTCCGCGCCAGGCGCGAGTCAAACGAGCGCGGAAAAGATACTGTGCTTGTAGCGCGCACTCTTCAAATACACGCACAAAGGTGCCGGCGCGCGCTGTAGCCTGTATCATTTCATATCAAACAGCGAAAGAAACTGCGTGTATGCAATGTCCTAGTTATGCCGTCAGTTAAGGCATGAAGTTACCAAAAAGGCGATTAAAGACGCCTTAAAACTGTGTGCATGCATGCAATATGTTATATATAAGGCCACATTTGTGACTCCTGACCACAAAACCAGTCTTAAGTGTCAATTTTCCGAAACTGAGATTTATACATTATCTGAATAAATAAGCTTTCCATTGATGTATGGTTTGGTAGGATCGGACAATATTTGGCCGAGATACAACTATTTGGAAAATCTGGAATCTGAGGGTGCAAAAAAATCTAAATATTGAGGTAATTGCTTTAAAGTTGGTTCAAATGGAAGTTCTTAGCAATGTATATTACTAATCAAAAATGAAGTTTCTGATATATTTATGTAAGAAATTCTGTAAAATATCTTCATGGAACATGATCTTTACTTAATATCCGAATGATTTTTGGGATAAAAGAAAATTGATACTTTAACCATACAATGTATTTTTGGCTATTGCTCCAAACATACCCCAGTGACTTAAGACTGGTTTTGTGGGTCCAGGTCACATTTGAACATGTCTCTGAAATGGTTTTAAAAATCAACCTGAGGCACCCCAGCACTGTCTCCCTCATCTAAAACACCCGATTCAACTCGTCCGCTCATTAGCAGAGACTTTAAGACCTGAAGTGGGAAAAGGTAAAGAGAGTTGCATGTCAGATCCGCGTCACGTTCAGCAGTAGTTTTAAAGCAATAGCAGGCAAATAAGTTAATAACTAGCTGCTGTGATATCTATTAACCCAAGAACAAAAGAAAAAAGAGGAAATCAATAACTTTTATAGCTTTAAGGGGTTCATCTATATTTAATTTAGAATTTAGAGTTTGGTAACTATATTCATTTTCTGTATATTTCTGCTGAAGGGCACAAGTAGCTAAATATGTCATTTATTAGGTTCATGTGAAGATTGTTTCAAATTCACTTAAATTAGAAGTTAAGTCTAATAAATGTTAAAATTGATAGCTCTAAATTATACTGTAATGCTGAATGGCTACAGTCATGGTTAAATAGTCAGGGGAAAAACTATTTTATAGAGACACCAGTAGTATTGATATCAGTGATGCTGGCCTTCAATCATAAAAAAGATGCCATTAAAGAAATATTAAAAATATACTGTCGTTATGTTGTTTGTACATTGTACATTTGAAGATTATGTGAAATTATTGCAATATAAAAGTATATTTAAAAACTTTAATGTTAGATTAGATTAATTGCGATTAATCTACAAACTTTTGTAAAATGTTAAACTCACATCACACTCTTTGGCAACCAACAATTGTTCCACTTATGACAACTGATCTTCTCTACATTCACAGATTCCCCTCGATTACTAAATAAGGCTTACGACCTGAAATAAGCTAAAAAATATATTTAATATAATAATATATAATTTCTAGAGGTATGCACAGATGAAAGGTCTGTTGTGTACTGCACCATCTACTGTATGAAAAGCTGTTCTTTTATTCCGATATTCATTTTGCTGAATTGACCCTTCGCTTGTGATTTCTTGCATTTGGTGGGAAGAGGCCTTTACGTGCAACCAAGACCTCAAAAAAATAATGGTTTTGTTAGAAGCAGTCAGAGTCAGGAGTTAAAGCAAAAAAAAATCCTGAGCCTGAACTTTTTTCTGAGGGTTGCAGGGGTGGACACATACACAGGGTTATTCGGCAAACAAACAAACAAAAAACATTTGAAAAGGATTTTCCTTGAAACTACCTGATAAATAAACTAATAAAACAAAATGGGACAAATAAAGTGCTGCACACGCAAAGAACGCAATGACTGTGGCAACTTTAACATTTGAAAGTATACTATGGCAATGTTATTGCTTTCCTTATTCAAACTGATTTTTTTTCATGAATATATGATTGACCTGAAGAAAGAAAGCTGTATCATACACTTGGAAAATTATGAGATGAAAAACAGGCTTTAATATGACTATATTTATATATAAACTAATGTGAGGAAATAATAATTGGCTCATATAAAGTATCAAAACCAAGTAATTACATGGTTTCACTGTTAAAATACATGTAATATGCCTATATTATAAAAAAAAAAAAACCTGCAGAGGGCGCCAACGGCCTGGTGATGTTTCATGTGATTCAACGACGTTTAAATCCATTTAATTTTAATGTCTGGCCACATGCAAAGTCAGAAACTTTTATTTTGTAATCGCAATGTACAATCAATCGCATAATTAGAAATATTTAGAAGGTTTATAAATGATTTACGTTACAAATCTAGTGAGATAACGCACAGTTTTCCCAGATGAACGTCAGGCAACCCAAACTCACCGCATATGCAGAGGAAGAGTTTAGCCCCTTTCACACATACAGTCTTTACTGGTAAATTAAAATCCTTTTCAAAACTACCGGTAAATTTGTTCAGGAAATCATATAGTTCTTATGGAGATGACGTTTATTTTGAGCCGTTTACAAAGCTCTGCTGCTTTTTAAATAGCTTTTCTATGTAAATATGGTGCTAGATAGACATCTTTGACCATTGCGCCTTGCAGCTTTTTCAATGTGTCACGCTCGAGATGCATCCGCTTCTTTGGTGTTTATAAGAGCAAAAACTTCTGATTGGCTAGTAATGTTAGTTTGGTTGAGAGTGAAAGCTGTGTTCCTCTCATACCATTGGTAGGCGAACTCGAAAACGATATTAACAAGTTTTTTTTTAAATGTAGGACTACCTTTTTTTATGCAGCCAAACGCCACATGCCGGATATCCGGCATGGTGCCGGAGAACTTTAAGCCCTGCAGAATAGTAGAGCCCACAGGAAGACAGCAGCAGAATTCAGTGCTGAGGGCAGGGGACATACCTCACTGACTATCAGCATGTCCATGGGAATCTGGGGGGACATGGATGGGCTGGCATGACTGGATGAGGGAGAGGATGAAGGGGAGTGATGGCTTTGCTGGATGAGATCAGGCAGCAGGTGAATGCGGCCTGCATAGCAGTTTCTCTCCTGGTGGCTTTGACTGTGTGAAGGGCTCAAACCTGGACCCAGACTGGTCCCAGGAAAGGGATGCAACTTCTTTCTCTCAGCTATGCTCTGGAACCAAGAACAGGAACAGTTCAGTCTGAACTCAGCTAAAAAGAGAACAAGGGTCTGAGGGAAGGAATGCTGTATTCAGCAGAAGTCATCAGCTTAAACACTGTATTTGACTTGTTTGTGTTTTATCTTGCCCTGCTCTAAATAGTACACCTTTTTTAGACAAAACATAACCCAAAATAAAAAAATCAGCACAGAAAGGATGGAAAAAATATGGAACACATGAAGACAAAATGTGATGTGATATATATATGATATGATATGATACCATACAATATGATATAATGAAATTGAGTTGAATTGAGAAAAATTATTGATACAATACCTGTCTAACGATTAAAGTCACATCTTTGCTAGGTGTGGTGGCTGGATCACACTCTGATTCATCATGAACAAGCATGGTTTTCACGGACTCTGTTTCACCATTACTCAGCTTTGACGAGCTGGAGAGGAAAAACAATTCATCCTAAGATTTGTGGTTTCCTGTATGGTTTCTTGAGTAGTGTTTTAATTAATGGGGGACTGTGTCACATACCATGTCCTTGAGTCCTCTGCTCCTGAAGTGGATTCATCAACCTGCTCCTGCTCCACTGTGTCATCATCTACATCTGAATCTAAATCTTCACTCGATGAGGAGTAATCTGTCACCTTATGATGAGGTCGCACATCTTCGACTGCACGTAGCTTCTTGGCCAGAGCAGTGAGATCCTGGAGGTGTGGGAAAAGTTTGCATGTAAGAGTCTTTTTCAACAGCACTTAAATTGATTCCTCTATTTCTTTCACACTGAAAAGTTGTATTTATTGCAATAACAATTTGTAGATTACTCAGCCAGTCAATAACAGTGCAAAGTAGTTGCAATTCAGGAATGTTGATAGAGCCTAAAGATGCACCACTGTAACATTCAAAATGTTAATGAAAAAATTCAGCAAATCAACATCACAATCTCTGCACTACAAACTTGACAAATGCCTTGGCAATAAAAAAATAAATAAATAAATTACAGCTACAAGCAGCTTTGAAAGGGCCCTCACACCTGGGCTCACCGCCAACCAGTGGTTTTAGGAAAAAAGCGAATGGTGGACAATATGCATTTACAATATGCATTATGTCGAAGTGGTAAATACAGGAGAAATATGTCAAAGTCATTTATATGTGCCAAACTTCCTGATGCCAGCTGGAAGAGCTATGACTATAACTGAAAATTGGCATGTAGATGTCTTCAGGCCAGGACTCTTATCAACCATATGAAGTTTGGGCCAAATATATATTGGATATTGTATGTTTGAGTTACTGTGAAACATAACATATCCTCACTGCATGAAAAGTATGATTTTCGTCAGTTAACGGTACCGTAAATTGCCGTGGAAGTTTCTGGTTAATGACTGTTCATGGGAATGTGCAGGCAGCACAGATAATTGTCAAGAACTGCTGATAATTGACGTGGAATTGGCTTGGCAGTTGCAACCTCCATGCTTCCCGTCCCCTCTGCCTAGGTGAAGTTTTTATATGCAAATGTATATTCTGTGAGCTACACAATTGCAAACCAGGGTAGCAGGGGACCTACTCACTGATCAGGAGGTGATACTTCTGTAAATAATATTATTTTGGTAGAATGCAATGTAAAATTTGGTGGAAAAAGATCAGACTACATAGACTTTTAACATACACTGTAAACCCTAATGCTTAAAGTAATTAACTGTATTGAGTTCTGTTAACTTAAATAATTATAATTAGTTAAAATTAATAGACCTTAATAAATATTTAGAATAGGGATGGGTCACGATTTTTCGAACATTCGATTAGTTGATTTAATTATAGAATATCGAATAGTTTGTGCGATTATTGTCTAAAAAGATTTCCCCATGTTTTCGGTGCTGATGCAGTGGCGACACGTTCATGTAAGCAGAGGGTGGCGCCGCCAATAACGCACCTAAAAGCTGTCAAAGACAACAGAACACCACATCGTCTCACACGCACACTGTAGACTTGCGTGGCATATAACGGTTATAGTAACTTGGGATGATGTCAAATAAGAGTTCTGTGCAGACCACTAATACCCTGACTGGGTTAGAGGTGTGGCTGAATCTGTATTCAGAAAAGCACAGAAAACGAATAACGCAATCTATGGAGCCACTAAAGAGAAATGGTTAGCCACTTGCTAGCGGTAGCCTGTTACATTACAGTACATAAAATTTCACTCACCACATAAACAGAGTAAGGAGCGATGACTGATAGGATGATGGCGAATGATCTGCAGATCCTGAGCACCACTGAACACATCTAATCTTGTAAAATGTGTGGTAAGTACTGCTGTTCCTTAGTATTCACAGAGTATGTGTGATCGCGAATCACAAAAGTGAAAGTAAAAAACAAGTGCAAATTCAAAAGTGATTTCAATGCCCCGCATATTATTAATAACGGCTCCCTGATGCCCGCAGTTTATATACAGTATAATTACCCAACGATATAATCGCAAATCTCCTATTTATTCCCTTTAGAGTTTCCATTTTTTGGAATGGAAATGTCCTATCATTATGAGCAGTCGATTTATGCTAATCGACGGAGTGTTATGTTAATAAGTGCCTTTATTCGGTTATGTTTATTACATTAATATGCTTCAGAAAGTTACAATCATTATATGGCTTGATTTAAAGTAGCCTATCTTCTGAATTAAACAGTTTATCGTATAGATTGAAAGCGTGAATCGCGTCTCTCTCCCTCTCTCTCTGTTTATGGATGTTTGTGCGTGCATGTGGGTGAGGAGTGCGATTTTCGAATAATAATCAAATAATACCCAGCGATTTTCAAATATTATTTTTGCTTGAAATGCCCATCCCTTATTTAGAACTATCTGGTATTTATGAATTTGTGAAAATGACCCTTCTTAAGTTAGCTGAATAATTTTGTTTTAATTTACACAAACTGTCTCTTTAAAAAGTTACATCAACTTAAAATCTTTCAGCGTAGCGATTTCGCGTCTGACGTCATGTACAAGCAAACTGCCCATGGAGCACTGAATCTTTCTTCTCAAGATGGCAGATCGGTCTTGTTTCACGCGATGCTGTAAGTATAATTTTTACAAACCAACTGACCCTTAAATTCACTTTTTTCTTGTTTTGTTGTATATTTACTCATTGTCTACAGTTACAGGGTTTCTGCAGGAGTTCAGGAACGAAACACCGTCATGTTGCTCAAACATGTTTGGAATGATTTTTGTTGGCGAAATAGAGCAAAAGCAGGAAATATGGTGTCTAAAACGTAAGTCTCTTAATATTAACATCTTGTTTATTGAACTGTATAAAGTCAACATCACATTTGTAATCATGCTGACTTTGAGAAAAAAAAAACTGCACTCTTCGTGTGATATTAACTATATAAAATGATATACATTTTCTGCCCCATATCTTAAATTATATAGGGCACTAGTTTAACCTATGTTAACTTATTCATTCTCTGCCAGCAGGTGTTACGTTTGGCAGAAACATAACGCTTTTCCCGGTAACAGCAGAACACAAAGCAGCGCAGCACCGGACTTTAAACTTGCAGCATGTTTATTTAATGAAATCATAGCCTTTTGAAGTTTAATCTGCACATTCAGCCATATCACAATTCTGGTCTTTCCACCCCCAAATTTAAAACCTCTTGAAATCATAATTAAGACTTTCTTGTACAATTTAAGACTTTTTAAGGCCTTAAATTTGATACAACTAAATTTAAGACTTTTTAAGACCCTGCGGAAACCCTGATTTAAGTGTGATGAGTCATGAATCGAATGTACAGATGTGGGATTTCAATTTTCGGCTTGAGGAAGAGTTTGAATATAAATCTTAAAATCCTATTAGCCGCCTCACTGAAGCTTGTTGGCCAGTTGGATTATTTCAGTGTCCAGACCTGCTAAAGAAGAGCACATACTTCATACTTAAAAGTGAATTTTTTTATTTGTTACTTATTTTCGTAGTTTTTTGTTTTTTCATGTTATGTGCGACATGGATTCTATTTATGGAACACTTTATTTCTGAGATTTCAAATTATATACGTCATATATATTATTTCATAGTACAGTGACGATCTCCAGGCACTTTTTGTGTACTTTGCATAATAATGAAATTGCTTAATTTGAGCATCATTTTGCATTATTTGTGTAAGTCAGTGTATACTTTATTTTTACATCCTGCTTGCTATTACTGTTTAAATCATAAACTGTAACTGTGTAAATGTTTTTTTTTCTTTCAGATTTCAAATAAGATGATGGACTGGAAGTGCTAGGTGTGTAGAAAGATCTATCATTCCTATTATACTGTTGCGTTACACCATATATCTTGCTTAATATATCATGTGATGTGGGTTAGATTTACAAAATTCCATTTTATCTGATTTTGCAGATTACCAACATGTTACAAATGAGAACATGCTACACAAATTCTAAAGTACGACTGGACCACCATCTACCTTGTTTGTTGACAATTTTCCAGCAAAAAGCAACCAAGACTGGCAAGACAGCAGTTGCCCTGGCTAATCTTTTGAGAGATGGGTATGTAGTCACCATAGCACAGAAACTGCACTTGTTAAAATTACAAATGACTTGCTTCTTGCGTCAGACCAAGGCTGCATCTCATTGCTAGTTTTACTTGATC
>JAFVLL020011877.1:0-47061 GCA_021397915.2 Tor tambroides
AATGAGAGTCCAAACATCTGATAAAAACATCACTATAATCCACAAGTCAGCTGTTTGGACTGTTTTTATCAGATGTTTGGACTCTCATTCTGACAGGACACATTCACTGCACAGGATCCACTGATGATCAAGTGATGTGATGTTTGTTTTCTCCAAATCTGTTCCAATGAAGAAACAAACTACTCAGCATCTTGGGTGGCCACAGGGCAGGTATAATGTTGGCACATTTTCATTTTTGGGAGAATTATTTCTTTAAGGTTCATGTGCTTTAATTGCCAGAGCTGAACTCTGCCTCATGCATTAACTGCATTATTTTGATTTGAAGCAGACTTCTGGTTTGCCTAGGTATACGGGAGAGTGCTGGTCGAATGCAGCTGAGGAAGCTTTCGACATCATCTTTTGCTTTTTCTTTAACAATGGCCAATATTTGACTTTCAAAATCATCCATGCCACTTGATTTTTTTTTTCCCCTCTTTTTAGATCCCGTGGTGCTCTGGCTGCTGGGGACCTGACTGCTGGGCACCTGGCTCATTAAAAATCTTCATTTGTCTTCTAATAGGTTTGTTATTACATTATTTTTGGCAGAACTAACCCTTTAAATGTACAAAGTATTCAATATAACATGGTTTCGAAAACCTCACTTCATTCAGAATTGCTTTCTTCTGATGTCTACCTGGCTGCTGGTTCCTGGGACCTGGCTGCTGGGGATCTGACTGGTGTTGCCTGTATCTGGGTTCCCATAGCCATGGGAAAACTGGAAATTGCATTTTAAAATATGATTTTCAGTACTGGAAAGAATCATGGATATTTCTATAGTAAATATCCTTGTTTGAGTACAATGCATTTACATTTTTAGGGAATCATTCTGCTCTTGTTCCTGCACCTGTTTGCTTGTGTTCTGTTCTTGAGGAATTTGATGATAATTGCCACTTGTGGGCCTTTCTGTGACAAACACTTCAATAAATCTTAGTACATCAAAAAACTTCCATTTTCTTCTCTGTTCCTTCACTACCACTTCTCTTGCTGTCTCTTTCTATCCGTCTTTCTCTCATGTAGGTGTCTCTGAGTCCCCGACATTTTTTCTTACAAGTTTCGACTGAACAAAAAAAAAAAATATTGCCATATATATATATATATCAGTAAGATTTTTAACTTAATTTCTATTTTACTATACTTTAAAATATAATTTATTCCTATGATGCAAAGCTGAGGTTTTTTTTTTTTTTTTTTTTAAATCAAATCCTGAAAAGTATCACAAGTTCCAAAAACAAATAAGCAGCAAAAACTGTTTCCAAAATTTGATAATAAATCAGTATATTAGAATGACTTATGAATTATTTTAATGTATATTTTAAAGTATATTAAAATAGAAAACAGTCATTTTAAATTGCAATTTCACATTTTTGCTGTGTTTTATGAATTTTTGATCCAATAAATGCAGCCTTGATAAGCATACGAAACTACTTTAAAAAAACATTAGTGATCCCAAACTTTTTATTCATTCATTCATTCGTTTTTTTTAGTGTTCAAATGTACCATCTATTCCTGATTCCGCTGACACCGCGAACCAAGCAGCTTCTCTTTTTATTTGATTTTTACAATCTTTTAGAGACGTATTATATAAAATTGGATGATGTGAGACGGCTAAAATGAAAGATTCCTCCATCTTCGCGCTTTTCTGTAGAGAAAGGTCACACTATGACGTATCAATCTTCTATTGGTCGCACGGTTTCACGTGATGCGAATTCGCAGGTCAGAGTTCACCAAGTTTGAACTTTGGAACGCAGCGAAATGCGAAACTTTTCATACAGGCTTGCGTTTCCGGTCTGACGCATTCGCATGCGTATGAATGGAAGTCAATGGAACGAAAAGTGCAGTGTGACCGCCCCTTAAGGCCATTGCACACCGAGCCCGAAATTTTCGCACGTTGAAAAATAAATACGACCTCACGTTATGTAAATCACGTTTACACACTGCCTCCGAAACTTTTGTCCGTCATAAAAAAAATTTGGATCGCGTTCGATTTTCTGCATTTTTCGCATCCGTAGCAAGCATTTTGAGAGGTGTTTTGACAATTCAGAGCCACCGTCCAATCGAACGTCAAAATCCAGAATAGCGATTGTCAAGTTCATCCACTTCGTCTCGCAGCACAAAGCACTGTGTATAGATCCTTGCACACTGAGTTCACAGAAATTGGTGGTCTTCTTTTTAATATGTGGCTCTAGTATCGCTAGCAAACCATCAAACTGAGCCACTGACATCCTGAATTAAACTTTGAGTCGCCCGTGATAATCCCGCTGCTCCTTAATAAAGAGGGGGACCTCTGCTTCCTCTCTCTCTCTCTATATATATATATATATATATATATATAAATCTCAGGATTGGATGGACCCAATATTTCCTTTCTTTTTCTCTTTTTAAGCAGTGAGAAGACAACAAAATCATCCTCACTGCTTGAAGACTCCATTTAGTATTGTTTTGCAAATTTTTTCGCAACGGCTTAATTAATACGCATTGGACTCGGTGTGCAAGGTTTCTGTGTGTGACAAATTTTTAGGATAACGAATACAAAAAAAATTTCGGACTCAGTGTGCAAGGACATTTAGACCTTTAGAATGTGCATTTCCAAGATGGCAATAAAAAATGAGCTATATGATGTGTCTTTTCTTACCATTGGCAACGGTGAGGTATGCCTTGTTATTCCCCCGGGCCTTGTTAGTGAGCTCCTCTGTAATGTCCATGTGAGAGTGAATCTCCTCTCTCATCTCCTCCAGCACAGAGCAGAGGTCATTCTCCCAGTAGTCTTTATCCAGAACCTCCAGCATCTCGGCCAGCTGGACTTTAGTGCTGTAGTACCAGGTCTGCTTGTTTTCATCCTCACCATCTTCCTCTCTGAAACAGATCAAAACGCACAGGTTACATACACTCAATACAGACACTTAATGGACTTTAAACCATATTTATATGTTTAGAAAACCTAGTGTGAAAAGTAAGTTGATGCATTCAAATTTTCACAACCACAAATAGGAACAATAACAACAAAAGCCTTTCTTTTTTGGCTTTCCCTGAAATAGGTTGGAGGACCAAATCATTGACTGAAACTGCTTTTCCGATGCGTTTTAAACCATGTCAGTAGCTGGGTTTCTATCCAAACGTGAAGCAAATCTTTTTAAAGTTCACCAAAAAAAAAAAAAAAGAATAAACAAAACCTAGCCTAACCTAGTAACCAACAGTAAATAAAACAAGGCAAGCACAGAAAATGGAGACAGGACTGCAGTTTGTTACGACTGGGCAAGTGGGTTTGAATGGTCATAATTGAATTACTCGCATATTGAATTACACCACCTCAAGCGAGCGTAAAAGGTTTTTTGCAAATTAAAGGATTTTTTTTCCTCAAAATCTGATGTTTCTGTCACTCGTTTCTGATGTGATACTTCAAAATGCTCATAAAAACAGGGTGATGGAAACCTAGCTCATGTCTATTTCATGCACGCAATGTGGAAAAAGGCAAACATGCCAGCAGTGTAAACATGCTTCTCCATGACCAAACATTATGCAAGAGTAGCAATATGTAAAATTTGAACACACAGTGCAAAATTACATTTGTAAAATTGTAAAATTTCAAAAGGAAGCTTGTTGCTGCAAAACTTTACTACAAACGGATTATCATATGTGAACACCATGCCCTGAAGAGCACTGTGAGTTCAATTACCTGTTATTTACAGAAACTTTCAGTTTCTGAATAAAAACTTTAATTTGGGTTTCTGTGTTTCGCTAAAAAATATAATTTTGGTGCAGCACTATAAAATGTCATAAGTAACTAATACGAAGTTGAAAAATAATTAAATAAAATATTGTTAATATTTATAAATATAATTATTTATAAGTATCTGTAATAATGCAAGTAATAAAGTTTTCAATAAAATAAAAAAATATTATAACTTTCACTAAGATGTCAACATGTGAACTACAGGACTACACCTTTAGAAAATATCATGTTATGTGCTCATTTATTACATATGTCTATATTGAAACTGCTTAAATGTGACTATTCAGGAATATTATTACCAACTTTATTTGCATAAATACAGTAAACTCACATAAAGCAATATATACTATTGCAAAATGCAACTATATTATCACCCAGCTCTTTATATAAAGTCGGATATATACATATCACTAACTTTAACCACGTTCAAACAATATACTTACGTAGAGCAATATATACACATATATAAAAAATATAGTACATCTCAAATGCTTGATTGCTTGTATTGTCACAAAATGCAAACTATATGATCGCCACACTCTTCATATAAAGTTTAATATATAAGAAAATCCCATTTTGTTCACACTCATCCAGTTCAGTCACATAGGGCAATATATACTATTGAGACTTGAGACTGTTATATAATGTATATAACAGTATATATACAATATATACTGTTGAGACTTGCTGAAATCGCGTTTGGTCTCGTACTATATCGCATACCTTGTCAGTATCTGCGCTTGCTTGCCTATTTGTTGTGATAAACAGGATAGTGTGTTCAAGCATGACGAAGACCTAGTGTAAAGAAATACTGTTTGAGAGAAGCAGTCTATCAGCGGAAGTTAAAAAGCAGCTCGTAAGTGTATTTCCTTGTCTCATTAGTGTTTAGCGCAGTTGCCGTTGCTAGGAAGCTTGTTTTGTTTACTATGTGAGACTTGCTGAAATGTCGCGTTTGGTCTCGTACTATATACGCCTTGTCAGTATCTGCGCTTGCTTGCCATTTGTTGTGATAAACAGGAAAGTGTATACAGCTGAATTCAATTTCCATTTTGTCAAACGGATATAAAAAAAGGTTAGTATACCACGACAGCGGTCGCAGCAGCCCTCGTGTGAAGCCCTCTTCGTGTGAAGACTGAAGAGTGTAAAGACCATTGGCTCTACCGTGTGATTCCACCGGTCAGGGACAGCGGCCAGGGACATAAGTATCCCTTTTTATGTATCCTCTTTCCTACTAATTGTTTCACTTCTGTTTTAGTTTTCTTATAACCAATTCGTACCATGTGTTTCCAGATCACTACTATCACTACCACTCGCAGACCACGCATCACACACTGTAGGCAGTGCAATCCTAACAACCTGTGCACTTTGTCTATGTCTGCTAATCTTACTTTCTTTTTCTATTGGTCTCTGGAATTGTCAGTCTGCTGTCAACCAAGCTGATTTCGTTACTTCCATTGCTAGTCATTTAAGTCTAAACCTCATGGCCCTGACAGAGACCTGGATCAAACCAGAGGACAATGCTACACCTGCAGCACTCCAATAATTTCTCCTTTTCCCACACCCCCCGTTTAACTGGAAGAGGTGGAGGTGCTGGTCTGCTCATCTCTAATAATTGGAAATTTACTCATTTACCATCTTTGGGTATCCTTTGAATCACATTCGATTACTATTACCTACCCTCTTAAAATCCATTTTGTAGTTGTTTATCGATCTCCAGGACCACTAGGTAACTTTGTGGAAGAATTAGATGTGTTGCTCTCAACCTTTCCTGAGGATGGTACTCTCTTGGTACTTGGAGACTTCAACATCCACCTCGATAAACCTCAAGCTGCAGACTTCCACACTCTGCTTGCCTCTTTTGATCTCAAGAGAGTGTTAACTATGGCTACTCACAAATCAGGCAACCAACTGGACCTTATTTACACACGACACTGCTCCACTGATCATGTGCTGGTTACTCCACTGCACACCTCGGATCACTTCCTACTCACTCTTAACCTCAACATGATTCCTGACACAACACATACCCTTCCACATGTCACTTTTCGACGTAACTTACGCTCACTCTCACCCTCCTGTCTATCTGCTATGGTTTCATCTTCGCTTCCTTCCCCTAAACAGTTATCATCTCTTGATGCTAACAGTGCTACTGATACTTTCTGTTCCACTCTGACATCTTGTTTAGACACTTTCTGCCCCTTATCTTCCAGGCCAGCCCGTACCACCCCTTCTGCCCCTTGGCTATCTGATGTTCTCCGCGAACATCGTTCTAAGCTCAGGGCTAACTCTCGCATGCTCTTTAAAACATTTTCTTCGCTTTTTTGTCCTCCTCCTCCCCCTCCTTCATCAACTCTAAAAGCTGACAACTTTGCCACTTTCTTCATTAATAAAATCAAAACCATCAGTGCACAATTTTCCACACCCCAATCTGTCAAACACATCTTACCAGAAAACATACACTCATTCACATCCTTCTCCCCACTCTCTGAGGCAGAAGTATCCAAACTCATCCTTTCTAATCAGCCTACTACTTGTCCGCTTGATCCTATTCCATCTCATCTCCTTCAAGCCATTTCTCCTGCAGTCGTGCCTGCACTCATTTACATCATTAACACCTCCCTTCACACTGGAGTTTTTCCCTCAACTTTCAGACAGGCTCGTATAACCCCTCTTCTTAAGAAACCCACTCTTAATGCAACTCTTTTAGGGAACTACAGACCGGTTTCCCTTCTTCCTTTCATTGTAAAAACACTTGAAAGAGTTGTGTTCAACCAAGTCTCTGCCTTTCTCACACAGAACAACCTCCTAGACAGCAACCAATCTGGCTTCAGAAGTGGACGTTCGACCGAAACTGCCTTGCTCTCAGTTGCTGAAGCCCTAAGACTTGCAAGAGCAGCTTCCAAGTCTTCATTACTTATCTTGCTGGATCTGTCTGCTGCTTTTGACACGGTTAACCACCAGATCCTCCTGTCAACCCTGTTGAGAAAGGGCACTCCAGTGGTTTGAGTCTTACCTCTCAGATAGGTCCTTCAAGGTATCTTGGAGAGGTGAGGTGTCCAAGTCGCACCATCTAGCTACTGGGGTGCCTCAGGGCTCAGTTCTTGGACCACTTCTCTTCTCTCTCTACATGACATCACTAGGTTCTGTCATTCAGAAACATGGCTTTTCATATCACTGCTATGCTGATGATGCTCAACTCTACCTCTCATTCCATCCTGATGATCCGACGATTGCTGATCGCATCTCAGCTTGTCTAACAGACATTTCTTGCTGGATGAAGGACCATCACCTTCAACTCAACCTAGCCAAGACAGAACTGCTTGTGGTTCCATCAAACCCATCATTTCATCACAATTTCACCTTCCAGTTAGGCTCATCAACCAAAACTCCTTCAAAAACAGCCAGAAACCTTGGAGTTGTGATTGATGATAAGCTGAATTTCTCAGACCACATTGCCATAACTGCCCAGTCCCGCAGATTTTCTTTATACAATATTAGGAAGATCAGGCCCTTTCTTTCGGAACATGCAACACAACTTATTGTTCAAGCTCTTGTTCTGTCCAGACTTGACTATTGCAATGCTCTCTTGGCAGGTCTTCCAGCCAATTCCATCAAACCTCTACAATGAGCCTTTAATGAGCCGAAAAGAACGCACGTCTCACCTTTGTTCATCAGTTTGCACTGGCTACCAATAGCTGCTCACTATTAATGCTCGATTAATGTTTGCCTGCAAAACCACCTCTGGCTCTGCACCCCTTTACCTAAATTCAGTACTTCAGACCTATGTGCCCTCTAGAAGCTTTTGTTCTGCAAGTGAATGACGCATTATCACTTTCGCAGACTTTTTCATTCACTGTTCCCACCTGGTGGAATGACCTGCCCAACTCAATCCGAGCAGCTGAATCCTTAGCCATCTCCAAGAAACGGTTAAAAACACATCTCTTCCATCTTTATTTGACCCTCTAACTCTAGAACTCTCTATTCTAATTCTATTTTATCTATCTGTCATCTTTTTATTTAAAAAAAATTTATTTTAAAATAAATGTATTTCTCTAACTGCTAATTTTTCTTTATAAACTAACACTAGCTTTCTTTTTTCTATTCTATCTACTTTAAAAAAAATCTGTATTCTACTTGTTTTCTTAAAAAAAAAAAATTCTGTATTCTATCTACTTGTTTTCTTTAAAACAAAAAACAAAAAAAACACCTTGCTACATGTACTGCGTTAGGCTAACCGAGACTTGTCATATGGCTTGCATGTTGTTGTTCTTTTGTTGGTTTTAATTGCTTCTATTGTCCTCTTTTGTAAGTCGCTTTGTATAAAAGCGTCTGCTAAATAACTAAATGTAAATGTAAATATACTAGATAGCAAATCTCAACTGCTTGATTGTTTATATCATCACAAAATGATATAAATGTAATGTAAATCTACACTATCATGGTTTGTTATGATAGGACAATATTTGGCCGAGATACAACTTTTTGAACATCTGGAATCTGAGGGTGCAAAAAAAAAATCGAAATATTGAGAAAAATAGGTAGTATTTTGTAGGAAATTTACTAAATATGTTCATGGAACATGATCTTACTCACTTGAAGTGCCCCTATTATAGATTTTTGAAAGATACCTTTCATGCAGTGTGTAACACAGCTCTAAGTGAATGGAAGCATCCTGCAAAGTTTTAAATCTGAAAGTGCACCGTGTATAAACTTACTGTCTCTCAAAAGAAAGAGTCGACTCTGAATCATTGAAACGAGTCGTTTTTAAAACGAATCTCAAGCCATTTCATGTTGATGTCAACATGAAACATTAGCATACTGCCCGCCCACTTGTTGCGCGTTCAGACCTGAGAAAACTTGACCATCATTTGATTTTCGCGTTGGTCTGCATGAAAATGCAAATTCATTCTTTGCCACTAGGTGCCAATTTTGAAGCGGAAAAAATAGCTGTTTCCCCGGTAACACTGTACACAAAGCAGCACTGAGCTCACAAACCTGCTTTAAATAATATCGACCATTCGGACCAATCACCGCAGATTAGCGTCACGCAAAGGAGGGGTTTGGAAAAATGAATCGCTGAG
Source organism: Tor tambroides (assembly GCA_021397915.2). Classification (NCBI taxonomy): domain Eukaryota; kingdom Metazoa; phylum Chordata; class Actinopteri; order Cypriniformes; family Cyprinidae; genus Tor; species Tor tambroides. The sequence continues at coordinate 8,851 of JAFVLL020011877.1, forward strand.
CGAATCGTTTGGGAGTCATTGAGCAAATAAAGTAAAAATAAATGCATATTATAAGAAAATGAAAGTGTTTTTTGACCTTGCATGCATGTCAACCTGTTGTTGGGGACTCCCAAAAGCAAAATATGGACCTTTCATAACCCATAATAGGGGCACTTTAATATCCTAATGATTTTTGGCATAAAAGAAAAATCGATCACTTTAAACCATACAATGTATTGTTGGCTACTGCTACAAATATTTTGTGCTCCAGGGTCACATATTATCATCCAGCTCTAATCTGCCAGATGCGACTATAAGGCATAAATATATTAAGATATTACAATCATTGCCATATGATCTTCTGTAAAGCTGCTATACAAATAAATCTGACTGTAACAAGGTTAAATGCATTAGAAATGGCAAACATGACACCTTTTTTCTTATTTATGCCCTATCTTCAGTAGTTTACATTGAGGATACTCACATGATAATCCTCCTGTTGAGAAACCAGTATTTTCTTTGATGCCGGTCGTAACCAATGGGCTCCTGGCGGATGTACGGCCGGCTCTTCTGGAACTCGGTCAGACAGTCTGTCACGCCGGACACTTTGTGCGCCACACAGATCTCACACTGCCACTCGTCCTCGGGCACCTCCTCCAGAGGAGGCTTGACGCACTCCAGGTGATACACGGCCGAGCAGGTCTCGCAGCACAGCAGGTCGCCGAGCCGGTGGCAAACCCGGCAGTGGTCGTCGTACTGGATGACGCCCTCGGACATGAGCTCCTCGCGGGCCAGGTTGGTGGTGAGGAACTGGTCCACCAGGAACTGCAAGACCTTGACTTTGCTCTCCAGCGGGCTAAACGGATAGTCTTCACCCTCCAGGTCAGGGAGCACGTGGTGGTACTCGGGGTCACTTTCGCAGTACGCACGCACCACTTCTGGCCAGGTCATGCCGTCGATGAAGTAGAGCGTGGAGTTGACGCTGTCCTTGAGGTCCGCCGGACCAAACGTGGTGTTGGAGGTGTCCTCCTCCCTTAAGATGGCCTTCAGCAGGCAGATGTGCGTCTCCGCCATCAGCGTGCATTGCTCCTGTCCGACCAGAGCGGCGCAGAAGTCCTCGAAGCGGAACGGAGAGAGACGCAGGACAGTGCTGAAACTGCGAAGCACCTCGTAAATAGCCGAAGCGTTGAGTAGCTGCTCGTTGGGAATGAGAAGATCCTCGGAGGAACTGGGCAGTTTCAGAAGAGGAATCTCCTTCTGCTCCAGAATAGGAGAAGGCGGTCGTCTTGGTCTTGGTCTTTTACGACCTACTAAAACAGAAAGAATCAGAATCAGTTTTTTGATTGGCCGGAAGAAAGTCAACATTACATTTTCATGAAAGAAAGTAAAGTCTCAATGCAATTAACAATTTTAGCAATGACTTTAATGCTGTTATGGTGTGTCTGTTTATATAAGATTTGACTACAGATTTAACATTGAATAAAATAATACATGCATAAAATGTTCAGTTTCAGAAAAACACATTATTGATTCAGACAACCTGTGTGCGCAGTTAGACATGAATGATCAGGCATCTGTTTAAAAACTTAGCAATTAAGAAATAAGACAACGAGGAACATAACGTTCAGTGGTCGTGTGCGCGGTATTAAAACAGCTAATATTTGTGGTTCCCAAAGGAAAAAGAAGATTGTTGCATTACATTTGTCTGCATAGAATGGTTTCAAACAGAATCACATGAATTGAGTATCTAATGAACATGTGCAGGATATCAGCCTGTGATTTTTCAATAAAACAATGAAAGCAACAACACACTTGCATCTGTAAATGGTAAAAAAAATAAAAAAAATAAAAAAAGTAAATGGATATTTTAATGACTGAAAAAATACTGTAATATGCACACACCACTGTTTAAAAATCCGGGGTAAGATTCTGTTTTTTTGTAAAGAAATTATTAAACTACTTTTATTGACCATAGTCACATTAAACTGATCAAAAGTGACAGTAAGACATTTAGAATGTTGCAAAATATATATATTTCAAATAAATGCTGTTCTTCTGAACTTGATCAAAGAATCCTGAAAAAAAAAGTGTCAGTTTCCTCAAAAAATACTCTCAATTGGTGTGCAAGAAAACATTTCTCGTTACCATCAATGTTGAAAACAGTTGTACTGCTTAATATTTTTTTAAAGAATATTAACACGTTAATATTTTTCACAAAAAGATCGCACGTCACACCTCTGTTCATCAATTTGCACTGGCTACTAGTGTTGGGCGATATGCTCAATTTTCATATCATCCTATCGTCAGCCTGTGAGATCGCCGATACACGATATTATCGTGCTAATTTATTTAATTATTTATTTACTTCGTTTCATTGCCGGAAACAACTCCAGCATAAGGCTAAAAACAGCCTAATGTTTTTAATGTGACTGAACTTGCATTTAACATGATAACAATTCAGTTACTAATCATAAGGCTTACATTTCCTCAGTTATTCAAAAAGCAGCTACAGAAAATGAGCAAAGAACATTTACATTACCAAAGAACATCAGACTCAGTCTAGCGTGAGTTTATGCACTTTAAAAAGCACTGCCGTTATAATCAGCGAAGCTGTCTTGTATGATGAATAAATCTCCTATACTTACATTGCACGTGCATCTACACTTTGTTTCCGATGAGAGAATTCAGTCAGCGCGCTCAACAACAAAACTCCGCTGTTTCAGCAATGACTCATCTGAACGCTTCTGATTGGCTCATTACATTCGTAAGCTCAACATAATCGTGTGTGATTGGTTTTAACGCGCAACACTGTAAAAACGCGGAAAAAGAAATATAATGGAACAAATAAGCCCTAATATCAATTAGATAGTATTACTAGCCCGATAATAACAACAATAATAATAATCATCTTGCTATCGTCAGTGGCATCAGCCACAGGTGATATCTCTGACTATCGTCGATACAAGATACTATTGTCTATCGGCACAACCCTACCGGCTACCTATAGCTGCTCGCACAAAACTCAAGGCATTAACGTTTGCCTACAAAACCACCTCTGGCTCTGCACCCCTTTACCTAAATTCAGTACTTCAGACCTGTGTGCCTCTAGAAGCTTGCGTTCTGCAAGTGAACGACGCATTATTGTGCCATCCCAAAAAGGCACAAAATCACTTTCACAGACTTTTTCATTAACTGTTCCCTCCTGGTGGAATGACCTGCCCAACTCAATCCGAGCAGCTGAATCCTTAGCCATCTTCAAGAAACGGCTAAAAACACATCTCTTCCATCTTTATTTGACCCTCTAACTCTATCACTCTCTATTCTAATTCTATTTTATCTATCTGTCTTCTTTTTATTAAAAAACAAAACAAAAAAAAAAAACAGACACACACACCCTTGACCCTCTATCAATTGCATATTTATTCTCTAACTGCTACTTTTTCTTTAAAAACTAACACTAGCTTTCTTTTTTCTATTCTATCTACTTGTTTTCTTTAAAAAAAAAAACAACAACCTTGCTATGTGTACTGCATTAGGCTAACCGAGACTTGTCATATGGCTTGCATGTTGTTGCTCTTTTGTTGGTTTTGATTGCTTCTATTGTCCTCTTTTGTAAGTCGCTTTGGATAAAAGCGTCTGCTAAATAAAATGAATAACTAAATGTAATTAATTTAAACTGTTTTCAACACTGAGAGTAATAAATGTTTTATAAGCAGCAAATCAGCATATGAGAATGATTTCTGAAGGATCATGATGCTGAAAATACATCAAAGGAATAGTTTGATGTACTATGTGATGTTGAATAATTTCATATATGACATTTTAAACAACATTACAATGGAAAACAGTGTAACTGTCACTCAAAAAACCTCTCAGCCCTAATTATCTCCCACAGGACGGGTAATTAATCATGACAGCACCAAAAGCTACATCACAAAGTGGCACTATGACGTCACGAGCGAGCACGACACAGTAGCGGGACGAAATTAAGCGTCCTCCCCGCGTCAGGTGCGACGGCGCTGGCGCTGGATTTCAAAACAACCGGCCGCATGCTGCCCTGTCATTAGCCGCGCTCCGCTCCAAAACACCAGTCAGACTGCCACACGCTCATGCAAATGAGGGTGGATAGCAAGTAAGACACCCCAGTATAAGATTCGGCGGCGATTTAATGAAAGTTTACGGAACATGCTGATCATTTTATAAATAAATTATCTTATCAGCTCGAAATCAATTAGCAAGGTGATGGGCTAACTAACTTTTGTTGTGCTCATGTGTGAGACTAAAAAAGTGTTCCCTTTACAGTCAAACCTCAATAAAAGTGCATCCATACAACAAAAATGCATGATTTAATGATGTTTATATTTAAAAGACAACCCAGAGCGTGTCTGGATTTAATACGCTAACAGGCTAACGTTAGCAAATACACGATTGAACGGTAAACCGAACTTTTTGTTGATATTCAAAACGGCTTTGCTTTCGTACAATGGGAAGACGCGACTTTTAGGTTCAGTGCTTGATTATAAAGCTCCTTTTATGCTAAAAACGTCCCGCGGTTGCAATGTGTCACAATAAACCAGAATAATCGTCTACCGTGCTCAAGCTAACTGCTAACCCCGCGGCCCTCGCCAGCACAGAGGAGCACCAGGATCCATTTTGAGCGTTTCGCTCAACAAAAGAGCGATCGTTTGAGTCGGACCCCGCGCTCATCGTGATTCACGGATCGGTCGGTCGTGAGGTCGCCGAGGCGTCCCGTACCTGTGTTGCTGCCGTGGCTGCTCTCCGTGCAGAAACTGGCATCGTCTTCCTCCAAATAGTCCAGCTCCTCCAGGTAGTCGGACTCGTCGTTGGCCTCCTCCTCTTCTTCTTCTTCCTCCTCTTCGTCCGTCAGAGGCTCCTCGATGTACTCTTCCTCGTCCGATCTCAGGCTGACCGCGTCTTCATCCTCCTCCTCGTCGCTCTCGTGGTCGTCGTAAACCACCCCGCTCGCGGTGCTCCGCCGCCCCCTGCCTCTGGCCGTCCCCCTGCCTCTTCCTCTGCCCCTCGACGCCGCGGATCGCACTTTCCTCCGGCCGCGTGTTGAAGGATGGTGGCTCCCTCGTTTAGGGGTGACATAATCCTCATCGGAGGTCCCTTTCGGCTTCGCCCTCAAGCCCCGGCGGGGTCTCAGACCGCGCAGCGGCCCCGCTGTGGGCTCCTGCGTTAGCTGGGCTTTGGGCGGCCTGCCTCGTCTCCCCCTCATTATGGATAAAAACCTATTCTCCTCAGTTTCGCGTATTGCCTGCACTTTACACGCACCGAACCCGGAATTTCGGGCACCACCGCAAAGTTGATCCCGCGCGGGTGAGGATGCACTAGTCCCGCGGAGCCCCGGTCTCGGTTAACTCGAGAAAGCTCAAGACGAAGGGCCGGCGCGCCGCTCGAGCTCGCTCGCAGCCGCCATGTTCTTTCCTCCTCTCTGTCCGCCGACAACAGACAGCAGGCCTGTGCGGGAGTCACGTGACCCGCCGCGCCGCGCCGCTCAGCGCGATGTTTGTTGCGTTGCGCGTTTGTCAACACGCTTCCTGAGCGCCTGCTACTGACTTTAGGCTGTTGGGCTCGTGAAAATGCGCTTCTGCGTGTAGACGGCTCGGGTTTAGTCTTGTTTCGGAGCAGCGGCTCTTGTCATCTGTTCTCCATTTTCCTCGGCGTGTTAACTTCATTGAGATGGAGGCTTGACAGAAACCGATAGATTTAACTCACACAGCGAATAAAAACAAGCATGTAGTTTTTTATTGGTATTACAGAACACCTATTTTCCATAAATGATGCACTGTTTGTGTGCGCGCGCGCATCAAGAAAGTAGCCTATTTTGATCTCATCTTTCTTTCTTTCTTTCTTTCTTTCTATTCTTTCTATTCTCTCTTTGTTTATTCTCTCTTTATTTCTTTCTTTGTTTTTTACTTTTTTATTTTCTCTTTCTTTTGTTTTTTCTTTCTTTTTATTCTTTCTGTTTATTCTTTCTTTTTATTCTTTCTTTCTGTTTATTCTCTCTTTTTATTCTTTCTTTCTTACTGTTTATTCATTTTCTTTCTTTTTATTCTTATTTTCTTTCTTTTTATTCAGTCTTTCTTTTTTTTGGTTTATTCTTTCTTTCTTTCTTTCTTTCTTTCTTTCATGTTGGTTTCATATGTTTAAAAAAAGCTCTTTTTTCAGTAAAAAAGTAGCCTAATGAAATAAACTTTCCTTGCACCTTGAAGACAACATTTCTTGTATGCAACACTTTTCAAAAATAAAAGTTTTCAAACATATTTTCAGGTTTTAAAAAGCAATGATAAAGTGTGCGTTTGTGTATGTTTATTATTTGTTTTTAAAACAATTGACACAGTTTTATGATTTTCTTGTTAAATGGAAACAGAATGGCTTCCTGCGTGTGAGCTGCAAAGCTGACTTTGATTTGCCAGATAAAAGTTTTCCAATATATTTGAAAACAAAATTGTTTCACTTATGTTTTTTTTAATGTAATACAAGATTAGGCCTATGCCAACACAGTTTTTTTTTTGTTTGTTTTTTTTCAAGAATGTCAGCCGTCAGTCTTTTTGGACATCTCAAAAGTCATATCAAACTAAATAATAAAAATACTTTTATCTGATGTTTTTGTTTACTGTAAACAAACAACACTGTGAAACATCAACCCTTCAGTTCCACTGACCTTCATTTTTATGCTCTTACCTCTTTCACAGTTATCATTTTGCCCATCATAAAAGCCTGGAAGACCTCATATAGTCATTTACTCCTCAAAAAGCATTCATTTTTTGTATTTACAGTAGACTACCTGCATATGCATGCAGGCCGGGCCACTGGCTTGTTTATATAAAAGTGATCAAGAAAGTGGCAGAATTTGCAATGCAGAGGCCTTGTCAGAATCCCAAAATATCAAGATCAAAATACAGGGGAAAAAAGGAATTCCAACATACAGACCTGCTAAAACTAATCCAAAACACACAGGTCTTGAAGAAGCAGCACTATACATAAAACAGCCACTGCACAAATTGAAGATGTTCGCAACAATCTGGACAGAGAGACCAGTGCTGATCATTACTGGAGTGACAGTGACCTCTGATGGCTAGCTTGGGATTGTCAGGAGTGAAAAAAAATATACCTAGTAAAATCAACTACATGTCTGAAGCTTCATATAGTGTGTGAGCGGTGTGTGTAGAACTGAAATGTCTAAAGCTAACCTGTGAACTTGAGCTGCAGTCGTTCTCAATCTTAAAGCCGGTTATGAGGTAACAAGCACGCCGCGCTGCGCTCGAGCTTCTTTGTGTTCTTCCTGAGTGTGTGTCGTGTGAAGCAACTATTCTTCTGAACCGTGTTAATGAAGCTCGCTACAACTAAAGTAATCATATCTCGTCAGTATTCACGGCATTTTCATACAAAAATCTCACTACAGGGGTAGGAGTCTCAGGTAGTCGTGGCCGAGTGGTTAAGGCGATGGACTAGAAATCCATTGGGGTCTCCCCGCGCAGGTTCGAATCCTGCCGACTACGAAATTTATTTGTTTTTGCAGTAACACTGTCACTATATTAAACGTTAAAGATTGGACGATATGAGACGTCCAAAACACGTCTATTAAACACACATAAAAATTAATCTCATTCATAAATGTGACCCTGGACCACAAAACCAGTCTAAAGTAGCACGGGTATATGTGTAGCAATAGCCAAAAATACATTGTATGGGTCAAAATTATCCATTTTTCTTTTATGCCAAAAATCATTAGGATATTAAGTAAAGATCATGTTCCATGAAGATATTTTGTAAATTTCCTACCGTAAATATATCAAAATGTAATTACTGATTAGTAATATGCATTGCTAAGAACTTCATTTAAACAATTTTAAAGGCGATTTTCTCAGTATTTTGATTTTTTTGCACCCTCAGATTCCAGATTTTCAAATAGTTGTATCTCGGCCAAATATTATCCTATCCTAACAAACCATACATCAATGGAAAGCTTATTTATTCAGCTTTCAGATGATGTATAAATATCAATTTCAAAAAATTGACACTTATTACTGGTTTTGTGGTCCAGGGTCACAAATATCATATTTAATTTCATTTTAATTGAAAATATACGTTATGTATAAATTCTTTAAAATGTAAAATATATCTTTTTTTTTTTTTTTTTGCAGTAATAAGATCCTTAAAATTACTCACTGCTTGCTTGCACAGTGCAACATGGCATTTAACAACAACAGATTCGACGTTTTGTAGCTGTAATGAAAAAAGAAAAAAATTCAGTTGCCAGCAGGTGGAGCTTTCGTATCATTTTAAATCCGTGGAACTCAATCTTAAGATCATGAGGTTTTTGGGTTTCAATGTTTACAGTAGTCAGCATTTGAAGTGGATCAAAAAAGTGCATCAAAGTTATCCTAAGACAAGAATGCATTTTGGTTTTAGGACAACTTTGATGAAATGTTTTGATCCACTTGACTACTGTATATCTGAATTTATACCAGCAAACTGTCCAAATAGTCATCATTTTCTCACCCTCATGTCATTCCAAACCTGCATTTCTTTCTTTCTTCTGTGGAATTAAAGATGTTAGTCAGAGCATAGAGTTTTTGTCTAGGCCTATATGTAATAAAACAATTTTATACAACATGATGGTGACTAAATTGCTTATTTTTTTTCTTTTGTTAACACCAAAGATATCATCTTTTTTTTTTCTTCTCTCCATCCAACCATCATCTGACCATTTTGGAAGGAAAGAGATGTGGCAAAATCAAAGGAACAGCAAGCTGACCTGTAAGATAAATGTGTATGATACGGAAAGTCAGTGTTCCAGAGATCAGCGTTTGCATTTTGGAGCACGTTTGCATAGGGTGCGGCTGAAAAACCAACAGGGTTTTCTTTGTCTCACCCCATGGCATCACACAATTCAGAAACTGCCTTTGAACACTTTGCCTTCCAAGATACTCGATCACCTGCTGTGACCCTAACATATGTGTGTGTCCTGCACACGGAGCCCGTGCTATCAGGAGGAAGGAGACAGGTGACTTCATCGCTGGCGTGCAGTAAGACCGGCTTCTGTCTGCTCTGTTCGGTAATCATTATGTAATAGATCTGGACAGGTTCAGACTGACTTGTGAAATTTTAAGATCATGCAGCCAAAAAAGCGTAATAGTTATTGACATGACCTGTCGAGTAGAAAGTTTGGGGTCAGTAGGCTAAGATTTTTTTTTTTTTTTTTAGAGAAATTAATAAGTTTATTCAGGAAGGACACATTAAACTGAATAAAAATTAAGGTAAAGACATTTGCAATGTTACAAAAGATTTCTATTTCAAATAAATGCTCTTCTATTTGTCAAAGAATCCTGGAAAAAAATGTATCATGGCTTTCACAAAGATAGTATACATCACAACTGTTTTCAACATTGATAATAATAAATGTTTCTTGAGCAGCAAATCAGCATATTAGAATGATTTCTCAGAATCAGAATTAGCTTTATTTTTTGCTTATTTTTCTGAAGGATCATGTGACACTGAAGATTGGAGCAATGATGCTGAAAATTCAGCTTTGCATCACAGAAATAAATTACACCTCAAAGAACATTAAGATAGAAAATTGTTATTTGAAATTGTAATAACATTTCACAATATTTGTTTTTACTATATTTTTGATCAAATAAATGCAGGTTTTATGAGCACGAGACTTTTCAGTGGTAGTTTTTCATTGTAAGAGCTGTTTAAATTCCTTTTAGAAAGCAAAATAAATAAAAATGATTGGTTGTATATTGACGACTCCATCTCTTCAGTCCAAATGTGATGCTTATTTTTAAAGGCAAACTGTGAACTTTAAATTAGTTTGGCTTTTCTGTGCTTTTGTGGGTCATGTTGACCCGTTTTAGACTCTAACACAGATTTATTGCAATTGAATGTCAACATTTAGCCTGAAACTTCATGTCATCCTCCGCATATGTGATTTAAAATGCTCCAACTATCGCCGTGTTTCTCAAATACTCAGAAAATTGATTTTAGAGCTTTAATTTGTCATGTTGGATCTTCAGCTGAAGTGTAGTTTTAATCGATTTGGTGACATATAAATGGCCAACAAAGCAGGACATCCCAGAAGTTTAATCAATACATAAAATTGCAGTTCACTTTTGAGCCTTAATCACTATATATTCTCAGAAGAGTTCAGCTCAAGAACACCACAGATCTTCCCCAATCTGTCAGACCAATGTATATTCTGAGAAGCAATATAGTTGCTATACAAGCTTAACACACACATCCACTACAATTATATTAAAGCTCACTGACATCACATAAAATCGCAAAGGCTACAGGTTAAATGGCTGTTGGCGGCAAAGTTCACTGGCTTAACCTTTTTACAAATCTAATGGCAGCGCAGATAACTTCCTTTAACCAACCAACTGATAGCCAGAAGGGCTGTGACAGCACCATATAGATAGTGTGAATCACAGATGCCCTGTATGTCACCCTCAGCAGGAAGTGGGGGGTTCGGCGAAGTGTGTAAGTATGCAATTATCCAGCCACGATGAAATAACCTTTCATTATGGCCAAGAGCTGCAGAAGTGCTGCAGTGACGGGTCTTTATAAGTTCAAGTGCTTCTGAACATGAGGGGGACTATCTGATTGGTTCACTGAGCACTGGATAATGCCTTCATATTCCCACAATCTTTTTCTGCTTCACAGCAACTATTTGTAATTTTGTATATTTTTGTGCCTTTGGAGCCCCCTACAGTTAATTGAGAGGAATTCACTGTCGTAAAATATCACTTTCGTAATTATGGTGGATAGCTTACACGTGCTGTTGCTGCCGTAAAGCAATCCGCCCTTTTCGCGGTATTTCGTACCCACTCACCAAACCTACCTACATACTTCCAGAACAACGTTTTTGGGGAGCGTGGTAAAGAAGTGTACCTTCAGAATGATTTTGAAATTTGCATTTAAAGGTTTTATATATATATATATATATATATATATATACACACACACACATATACATACAGCTGCTTTAAACTTGAGGCATCTAGGTACGTGCATCTGCTATAAACAATGTATAGGCTTAGCTACTTAAAGTAACAAGGATGTAGATATGCAAGAATATATATATATAGTCCCCTTGGAATTATTAGGTTCTATCTTACATTTTTTTTTTTTTTTTTTTTTTTTTTTAAATTGAGCTATTCACATATTCTTATTCTATGACAATTTATTTACATTATGTGATAGATTTTTTAATGTTGTGTAGCCTACATTTTGGAGCTTTTTATTTAGAACTTTTTTTTTTTTTTTTTAATCTAAACAGTCGAACGGAATGCAAAAACTTTGAAGCTCAATATCTCAAAACTACTCGGAATGCAGATAGAACCTTATAATTCCGAAGGGATGAGATATATAGATATATAATTTTTTTTTTTTTTTTTCCCCCCCAGAGATCTCTTATGTGCTGGTCCATTTTAAAGGCTGTGATTTTTGTTTCGAAGCACAACAATGGCTTCATTTAAAATGATTCTAGGCAGCCTGGATTGTTTCTTGATTGTAATTTTATACTTTTCAAGCAAAGCATTTCACAAACAAGGTTTTAAACTATAAAACACTCAAAATACTGTTGAGAGTGAAGACAAAAAAGTTGCGGCACTTTGTGGTTGTCAAATATTAGTCTATCATGTTCTTTAAGATAATTCCAGATTCAATATAATTGGCAGAACTTGTGGCATAATGATTTACACAAAAATATTTCCCACCTGCCCCTCTGTATTACAGTGACACACTTAAAAATTAAAGAGATGGTTCACCCCAAAATTTACATTTACTCATCCTCAGGCTGTCCAAGATGTAGATGAGTTTGTTTCTTCATCAGAACAGATTTGGAGAAATTTAGCATTACATCACTTGCTCACTAGCGGATGCTCTGCAGTGAATGGGTGCCGTCAGAATGAGAGTCCAAACAGCTGATAAAAACATCCACAATTCTCCACACCACTCCAGTCCATCAATGTTAAGTGAAACAAAAAGCTGAGTAACAAATTCATCCTAATAGCATTTTAACATCAAACCATTTTAAACCAAAATAAGTTTGTATTCCATAACACCACCAATGAAAAAGTCCATCCCCTGTTGTCTTCACATCAAAATAATTCTAATGGTTTTCCTGATTCAGATGAGACAATTTATAAAAGTCAAAATTAAGCAATATTATGGACTCATATTTTAGCCAGAAGCAGCAGTTTGAAGTTACTGATGGATTTGTTTCTTACAAGCATGCAGCTTTTTGCTTGTTTAGACTCTCATTCTGACGGCACCCATTCACTGCAGAGGATCCATTGGTGAGCAAGTGATGTAATGCTACATTTCTTAAAATCTGCTCTGATGAAGAAAAAAAACTCATCTACATATTGAATGACCCGAGTATATTTTCTGCAAATTTTTGTTTTTGGGTGAACTATTCCATGTGAACAGGGTCAATCCATAAACAGTAAACAAACAAAAAACTCAAAACTTCCTTAATATGATGTAATCAATATGAGTGTCAGTATTATTTTAGTGTAAAACCTCTTAAACCTGCATTGGCAAAAAACTGACCATAAAAGGAAAATGCAGTATATAATATGAAGCTAGAAAAAAAAAAAAAAACACTCACACAAAATAAAGCATCTGACACAACGCGTGTTCTCTTTTTTATAATTTTCTTTTTATTTATTCAAAAGAAACAAGGAAAAAGGCAAAAAAAAAAAAAAAGTTAAGAAAAAGGCGAGACATTTAAATAGGAGCGACTGTGTGCAGGTGTGTTCAAGAGGAGAAAGATTTCTCATGATTTCTCACTGCGGCTCTGACGAAGCCCAATCCTCAGCCTAAAGCAGCAAGCCGGAGACACTGTCACACACCAGAGAAAAAGGCACTAATCCAGAGAGAACAAAAAACGTCACAGAGAAACAAACAAAAAAACAGAGGAGGAGGAGGGGGTCAATAATACACGTGGAGGAAACAAAATACACTACAACATACAACACTGAAAAGATAAAAGAGGTAAGAGAAACCAAAAAAAACAAACAGAACGCATCACATCAGTCGATGTGACAACTCAAATATAACAAAACTCTCTGGTTTCTTACTTCTTACTGGCTTAACTGGCATCCACACCAAATCTCATGATTTTAAATCGTTTAGTTACGTGAACAGCCTTTCGTCATTGGACACCGTGAACTGAAATCATGCAACTGTGGTTCAGCTCTCCAATCTGAGGGATGTCAGCTACATTCACATCCCAAGACAAATAAAAAGTGGCTGCAATAAATACATTGGCTTAAAATGGTGGCTAGCCGTCTGGTTTTTCACATTAGATCAACTCCTGCACGATCGGAAGCTCCTCGGCGATGAATCGCTATCGCCAAGGATCCGCTCCCCTGTTGGTTCTAAAAGAAGTAAGAATGATGTCAAATGGAATACATGATGTGTTAAATAATACGGTGTTACATCTGAGATGCTCAGAAAATTAGCATGTCTCAGAGCCACTCAGTTTCACCTGCCCTCCCACAAAAAATTTACATAATTTAAAAGAAAAAAAAAATGTGTTGAAAGGTAAAACAGACAGACACATACAAATATATAATATATATATATTCTTAAAAAAATGGATTCTCTCTATAGGTGATTTTTTTTTTCTTCCACAGCCCAGATGTACAATGCGTTTGCAAATTTTTTACTCTTACATTTCATATATTTTTAGAATGTTTTTTTTTCCTTTTTAAAAACAGCTTCAGGATTGACTATTATAAAGAGATTTAAACATGCAGCCAAAACAAACAAAAAAAAAATTAACCAAAAAAAAAAAAATTTCTATTCGCAGACTAGAAAAGAAGCCAGAAGCAGCAGGATGAATCTACAGACAGAATCATTGTTGTTTTAATTTATGTGTGTTTTACTATGCTAGGATTCAGCCTTTCCTTCGCCCTAACAGCTCAGTTTGGACTGCAAGCGTTCATGAAGACATCACGATTCTCAGGAATAATAGTTTCGCCCGGGCACCGCGGCAGAGGTGGAAACGTCCAGCCTCTCCGCTGCGTTTTTTTTCCTCTCTCCTTGATTTCGGTCACGATTTCCATTCCTCTGTGCCGCTTTAAATTTCACAGGACTTTACGGGTGTTGACGGGGAGATGTAGGGTAGTCTGATTGTATGTGAATGTGAGGGGCCATTAATTACAATTTATTCACTAATCGTTTGGTTTATTCCTTTACATGTTCCGATTGACAGGCGTGACGTAGTTGCGTGGGAACATGCCCGTCTGGCCGTGACAGGCGCCCTTCCACCAGTTGGGGTCAGAGTTGTCCAGGACCTGAATGAAGTCTCCGCGTCTGAAGCCAAGCTCGCCGTCCTCCTGAGGGTCGAAGTCGAACAGGGCCTGCACGTATGTTGGATGCTGCAGATGCACAACAGAAACGTGTAAATAACACCATGGTTTAGTATACACACTACTGGACAAAAACTTGGAGTCTCTTATGCTCACCAAGGCTGCATTTATTTGATTAAAAACACAGAAAAAAACGGTAATATTGTAAAATAACCGTTTTCTACATGAATATATTTTAAAATGTAATTTATTCCTGTGATGGTAAAGCAGAATTTTCAGCATCATTACTCGAGACTTCAGTGTCACCTGATCCATCAGAAATCATGCTGATTTGCTGCTCAAGAAACATTTCTTCTTATTATCAATGTTGAAAACAATTGTACTGCTTAATACTGTTGGAAACCACAATACATTTTTTTCAGAATTCTTTGAGTAGAAAAGCATTTATTGGAAATACAAAATGTCACTTATATGTCGTCTTTGCTGTCACTTTTAATCAATGTAATGCATCCTAGCTGAATAAAAGTATTCATTTCTTTAAAAAAAACAAACAAAAAAAACAACGTATTGATGCCAAACATTTGAATGGTTATATAAGAGAACTTGTGGAATATAATAAAAAAGCAAAAACCACCAACACCAAAAATATTGAGAAGGATGTTGGGATTATTTTCCACAAATCAGTTCTGGATTGTTCTAAACAAATCTCCTGTTTGGCATTTCATAAGCTTTCAATTTTTTAAAATAATAAATAAATATTAAATGTACTATTATAAATTGACAAATACAAATTTTCCTAGTGCTACTGCAAACAACTATTCTAGTGCAGGTTATTCCAAAGAAAATTTTAAATTAATCTTTAAATCAAAACATAGTAACTTGCTCTTCCCGTGAATCTACTTTCCTTCTCTGTGGATGTCCTTTAGGCCAAATATCCTGTTTCACTAGGAAGTGTGTCAGGGCTCCAGACCAAAAAAAAAAAAAAAAAAAAAAAAAAAATCAATTAAGGAGCCATTGGCTCCTTTAAGAAACAAAATTAGGCACCAAAATATTTTTTTAGGTGCCACAGAATAAATGTGTTTTATTTATTTAACACTTTAACATTTCAGTCATACTGTCATGTGTTTGTGTCTCCTCTCCTCTTACAGCATCAGCATTTGAATCCATCTTGCAGATGTCCTGGGAACTAAAGCCCAAAACACACTGCACGATTTTAGCAATCCTATAAGATCACTGCATGTCACACTGTGCGACATGGATCTAATAAACTTGGGTACGACGTGTGTGTAGACTGTACGATGAGGACACCTGTTGACTCGTATGCTACGACGCAAGTTAAACGTCATCAGCATGTGCTAGTAGTAAACAAAAAGAGCATGACGAATCACACTTTGTATTTTTTTTATGTGAGCTGAAAAAAAAGTGGAAGCGGCGAAAGAGGAAGGGATAAGAGCTTGAGGTAAGCAGTTTTGTGTTTTAGCGCCATGTTGCATTGATTTCATGTCGCATTTTTATTGGTTGGTCAGTAAACGTGGATCGTACCAGCGAACACACTGTGTTGTATCGTAGGCTATCTTTGGCTGCAAGAATGAATTTGCATTTTTATCCAGACCAACGCGAAAATCAAGTTTTTTCCGGTCCGTGCGCGCAACAAGTGGGCAGGCAGTATGCTAATGTTTCATGTTGACGTCAACATGGAACGGTTTGGGATTGGTTTTTAAAACGACTCGTTTCAATGATTCAGAGTCGCCTCTTTCTTTTGAGAGACAATAACTTTATACACGGTGCACTTTCAGATTTAAAACTTTGCAGGATGTTTTCATTCACTTAGAGCGGTGTTACACACTGCATGAAAGCTCATTTTCAAAAATCCATAATAGGGGCACTTTAAGTTTCACTTAAAGTGGCCACTGAATGTCTTTTCCAAATTGAGAACTATATGTAGTCATAAAGAATTGTTTATTATACAGAATCTGTGGCAATATCATGGGCCATAACTATGTCAGCATCAGTTGGCCACTGAGTGTACTTTGGACTCCTCCTCAATGCATCTTATAAATGTAGTCACGTGTCTTGCACACATCCAGTCTGTTTTTCTTCATTAGTAACATGCGATCTTATAGGAAGTGTTGAATTTCATCTTTAGCTCCTTGCATTGTTTCATGTAGACAACAGGTAAAGTAAAAAACATGAATATGCAATATAGCGCATATATTTAGCAAAATGCTCCTCTTCACAGTTATTTTTTCTAGCTGACTGATGAGCTTATGGACACCAAATAGTTATTCTGAGGTTAATGTATTTCACACAGCACTGTTTACAAGCTTTACGCATTTTCTGCAGTTTGAAACAAGCGATTACATGAGACATTTCAGTATTATACCTTCTGATGTTCATTCATGTTTTTGTAGTATAGAGAATTATATGTTTGGTTCACATGCTGCTTGAATTGAGGACGCTAAAGTGATCGCTCATGCCGCATTAAGGAGCACCAAACCGTATTTATTGTTTGCATTTCGTTATGAATTTGGCAGAATTTTAAAGCTGATACTTTATTAAAAGGTAACAAAGCACAAAGCTCATTGCGATTATTTGACGGCAAGCACGCAACAAATATTATGAAGTTACACAGCATATAGATATAAAGATCTTTATAATAAGAAGCCATATTAGTATCGATCGTAAACGAGAATTGTTAACGATATTGCGAATGTCCACACAGCTGTCAGCTTTACCTGTTGTGGTTTGTTCAAGTGCACGAAATAGACACTGCTTTTCTGCACTTTTACTTCACACGTCTCCGTCATTTTCGATCTCTCTCATGCCGTCACAGCTGGAGCTGCGTTTAGCAGGTGTGCCGTCACCGCTGGTGTTCGGCAAAGATGAGGACTGTTTGAAAGGCTTTTTTTCCACTAAAACTTTGATGCGCATCGTCTCACTCAACATAACAAAAGATTTGATTGCAAAACAAGCAAGGAAAAAAAAAAAAAAGGCATTACATGCAAATTTTTAAATCATAACATGTAAATTTGTATAGTCGCCAGTGGTGATCTCAGCTAAAATATCACTCGCAAATTAACATTTTTGGTCGCAAATGCGTCCCATTTAGGCACAGTCTGGAGCCCTGAAGTAAATGTGTAGCTAATGGTGATTCACATAGACTACAAAGGATCACAAAGGTAAAAACAAGCATACAGACCTGAGGCACCTGCTCGATGTCTCGTAGAAATATCTGTTGGTTTCGGGAAACGGAAGTGGTGCGGTGATAGTCCACCAGCTCGTTGAGAGAGTTAAACTTCACGACCCACAGGAAGTACTTTCCAGCCCCGTCACGCAGCACTTTGAAGTGCTGTACATCATTGCCAAACCTTCAACAACAAAAAAAGACTTGAATATAAACGCAAAATATAATCTGCCTGACAACTTCAAGCTTTATTTAATACTAAAGAGACAGAGTGCACTCCTCCTGTGCCATGATTCATAAATAAACGTTGCAGACTGGGCGGCAGGTTACGTAAGTGAACAGAGATCAGAGCGCATATTAACACATGCATGCAAACACAGACGAGACGGACAAGATAGACGGGGTATGAAATGTGTGATCATGAAATGATGTCTATCAGAAATCTGATTGAGAAGAGAACAGATGTGATTCACACATGATGACATTCAAGCTACCTGTCTTTGTATCTGCATTACTGTACAGAAGTCTGGGGTTAGCAAGCCTTCGAGATTTTGTTCACCAAGGCTGCATTTATTTGGTAAATATACAGTAAATACTGTAATATTGTGAAATATAATTACAATTTAAAATAAATGTTGTCTATTTTAATAAATGTTAAAATGTAATTTATTCCTGTGATACAAAGCTGAATGTTCAGCATCATTACTCCAGTCTTCAGTGTCACATGATCCTTCAGAAATCATGATGATTTGCTGCTCAAGGAACATTTCTTATTATTATCAGTGCTGAAAACAGTTGTGCTGCTTTACAGACTGTGCTATTTTTTTCAGGAGTTTAAATTTAAATAGGGTAACTTGTAATCTGTAATCAGTTACAGCACTATATATATATATATATATATATATATATATATATGTATGTGTGTGTATATATGTGTGTGTGTGTGTGTGTGTGTGTGTGTTTGAGAGAGAGAGAAAAAATGTATGAATTTTGATGGTTTAAGTGGTTGTTCATTGGTGAAATACAGGTAGAACCTGAGGCACTCTCTATGTAAATGTAAACGCTTCTAGCCTCATGAGCTGGATCTCGGGCAGCTCAGGACTCTGCCTTGATGAAGCCTGCAGTGCCCACAGCAGTTATTCTGGAAATAAGGTGAGGTGGATTTAAGGTGTCTCAACGTACTTGACGGACAGGGAGAAGTCTCCAGGCGCGCTCTCGCTCTCTCTAATGAGGAAGGCTCCGTCGTGCCTCTGTTTGTTTAGGATCTCCTCCGCTCTGGCCCTGGGGATTCTCCCAAAGAACCACCTGTGAACACACACCGACACGAATGTTACCATTATATAAGATATTATATAAGTGATACTGAGGACAGAGATCAGATAGTGCTGAAGATGATTTTCACTGATTTACATGGAAGTGTGGATGAATAGAAAGAGGAAACATCTTTTGCAAAGCACTGGCGGTGAGAGTAGCAGCTTAGGAAAATGAGATGCCAGCTTTCTGTCTGATGGAAAGCCAAGAGAGCAATTAACACTGGCAAAGATGAGTGCAGACAATCAACAGAAGGAAAAAAAAAAAACAGTGCAGAGAATCAGCTCAGAAGAACAGTTACATTTAGAAGATCAGCAAAACAGTAGTTCAGATGATCAGCACAGAATTCTTCATTACAGCATCTATGTGAACAAAAACATGCAAAACTGTGAAAAAGGAAAGCTGGTTACCATCAAACAATATGTGCGCTGACTGAATGAAATTGAAGTTTGAAGTCAAACTTCACTAAGGCTGGATGTGTTTGTGGATGTGTGCAGGGTGAGGTGAACTGGGTTAAGCAAACCTGACAACCGAAGGCCTTTATTTACCGGAGAGACGAGAAACAGCTGACAAAGCCAAAGTTTAATTACTGTGTGCTGTTATAAATGATAGCCAGTGTCACCACTGTGCTTACAGGCCTTGGGAGTAGATTATCACATTTAACTGGAAGTATGTAAATAGTTTCATTTTTATTAAACAAGATTTAAATGTAAGAATAGTTTTTAAATGATTTACAGTTCTGCTTGTGTTGAATTATTGAGATCTGATGTTGTAATTACTGCTTATTCAAAAAGTAAAAAAAAAAAAAAATCTGGTGGATTAAAAATAAGAGACTAAAATTTATTTTTTGTATTATTATTTAAACAAGATTTAAAATGTCAAATAGTTTTACAAATGATTCACAGTTCTGCTTGTTTCATTAATAAGATCCAATGTCATTATTACTGCTCATTCATAAAGTCACCCCCCCCCCCACAAATTCCAGTGGATTAAAAATAATAAATAATAATAAAAGAAAATATAAAAATGATCTATTTTGCTGTAAATTTCTGTACGTTAATTAAACATGATTTAAATATACGAATAATTTTGGCTTTATTGTTTCATTAATGAGGTCCAGCGTCTCATTCAAAGTGTTAAATAAAATAATATAATAATAACCTGAAAAAAAAAAAAAAAAAAAAAAAAATACAATAACCTTCAAAAGTCACACTGAGCAGACTATTATTCCAACCGTCATATTTTCATTCAAATCAAATTAAATATGTAATGGACATCTAGTTTAATCAACGATAACGTTAATTCTTTTACTCTTTACTTACTTGAAACAGTACGTCATGTGAAATTATAATACAATTCTGCTGTTACGTAAGGCCAGGAATAAACCACAGACTGTCTCCGCTGTACCTGCCTAATCTCTCCTGTCCGCTTTGATGTGGACGGCACAAGCCACAGACACACAAACACAAAGAGCATGTGACCAGGAAGTGGCATTAAAGCACTCGAGGGCAAATTCCACTTGCCGCATCCCGCTCGACAACCGTCTCTCTCCGCTCAAACACGTGGACGGCATTTACATCGCCTGTCCTGATAAGAAGCCCCTACCATAAACCTGGCCAGTCTTGTCTACCTGATGGTAAAAGCTGCTCTGTTTTCTGGGATGTCAAAACAAAGTGAGTCCAAAACGCTGACGACAATTAGTTCCAGTGACGCAAATGATCAATATTCAATTATCTGTTAAAGAGAGGAACTTATTATAACAAAGAGCCTCACACCACAGGAAAAACTAATATTACTAATGCTCCTTATTACTGTAAATATCAAACTAAATTAAAACAATGGAATGTGGCCTTCAAATATTTCCATCTGAAAGTGATTCTTCAAGTAAAAGAAATAAATGAAGGTTGGCTATTTTGGCTTGGGCCCGCAAGAAACCACCCAGGACGCTTTGATTTTACCTTGACGCGCTTTAATTTTAGGAAAAGGGACTTTGAATGGTGGATCATGTTCTTGAGCCTCATTGTGTGTCATTACATGGGTTTTTCAATTCTCTCAGGCAAATATTAGTCAATTATTCATTCATTCATTCATTCGTCCTTCCGCCTTCGCCACTGCACACAGGACAATAATGAATCTCACTCGCATCGAGACCAATGAGGAACAAACCAAACCATCCACACGTACAAACACTTTGAGCTCACACAAGCTGCCTGGTATCAAAAGGGCAGCAAAGCATTCCCACGAAAATCATCAGGAAGCCAACTGACAGAAAATAAGAGATTCTGCAAAATGCAGATTAGGAAAAAACCTGAGAATCTGTGATCTGAGATCAGAAGTAATTGCTGAAGTGTTCAGATTAGAGCTCACACGGTGTAAAGTACACTTGGTGTGCTGTGAAAGCTAATATATTATCAACCATACAAATTAAAATAAGAAATTAAGCTATTTAAATATTGCACTGACTTTAATGGGTTTTTAGTTGATGTTTTATTTTTAAATATGCTACCATGCAAAAGTTTGGGCAATGTAAGATTTTTTTTTTTTTAAATTAATAATTGTATTCAGCAAAGATGCATTCAATTGTGAAGATGAGAAACAGCTGACAAAGCCAAAGTTCAATTACTGTGTGCTATTATAAATGATAGCCAGTGTCACCACTGTGCTTACAGACCTTGGAGTAGATGCTCACATTTAACTGGAAGTATGTAAATAGTTTCATTTCAATAAAACAAGATTTAAATAAGAATAATTTATGCTTATATTTCATTAATGAGACCCAGTGTCAATCACGAAGGCGATTCATCTGCGATAATGAACTCGATATTGCGTAGCTTGTCAGTGATCTACGGCTTTGTGTATTAAATGCCGCTCCATTTGAAAGCAGGTGATGGAGATTTACCGCTAATCATGGAACCGGCTTTACTGACGAGATGCGCGTGATCATATCGTTCGATATATCGCCCAGCCCTAATTCAAAGTGGAAAAAAAAATAATATAATAACCTGAAAAATATATAATAACCTTGAAGTCACACTGAACAGACTATTATTCCAACCCCCATATTTTCATTCAAATCAAATTAAATACGTAATGGACATCTAGTTTAATCAATGATAAAGCTATATATAGTCGGCGATATTGTAATTGTCGTTTTAACGATGTGCGATTTGACATTGAGTATTTTGCAAAAACCATTCAAAACACCTGTTAAAATACATTTAAAATGATCACAAATTCAAGACACGGGGGCAGAAAATGTATATATTTATTCCACTTCATATAGTTAATCAATTTCACACGAAGAGTGCCGTTTTTTTCTCCAACAATTACCATGATTACAATTGTGAAATTGATTTTTTACAACAGTTCAATAAACAAGAAGTTAATTAAGAGATTTACGTTTTAGACACCATTATTTACTGTTTTTGCGCTATTTCGACGACAAAAATAATTCCAAACACAGCCACAGCACTGTTTTGTGTCTCTGATGGTGTTTCGTTCCTGAATGAATCAAACATTTAAATGATTCGGTTCAGTCGCAATGACTCACTTATTAACGGTGACTTGCTGCCACCTGCTGGCGGTTTTAATTTCACATTTAAAGTTTCTTTTTTATTATTTAAATAATTTCAAATATCAGTATTCAATGTTTTATGTTTAATATATCAAAGCATTATTTCTGCATTTGTAACTGCAGGTTAAAGCGTTCATGTCCTGCATTAAACAGTGTGTAAATACATCTAAATGCCACTTCAGATGCAGCATCTGTGTTTCCTCTGCACTGCGAAGATGAATTTTGTTGATAATTTTGTTTCATTTGTTTGGTAACAGCCCAAATGTTTTATTATTCTAATTCACTGTTTAAATGTAAGAATTTGACTCAAAAGATAATGTAATCTTTTAGAAAAAATGGCTTTATAAAGGTAAAAATGCCCATAAAATGTAAAAATCAGTTTTAACTTATTGAACTTAAAGATTAATTTCTATCAGTGTGAACGGACCACCACATAGAATATGAAGAATATCAAAAACTTCAGGAGTCAGTTGTCCACGGCACACACTCAGCAAAATATCGTCTAATTATCGTTATCGTAATCCCAGAAAATATCGAGATATTATTTTTTGTCAATGTCGCACACCCCTAACATACATATTAACAAAATCCCCGTTTCTGCTATATAAAATAATTCATTTGATATATAAACTGTGCAATATCCATTTGCCAGTGCTGTTATTACATTTTGAAAGTGACACTAGGGCAGAATGGCAGGGTTTGAAAGTCTGGGAATCAGTACAAAACACTGATTCACTGGTCTGTGTGTTATTTTGAGCTATTCTGATACATAAATATGAAGATGTACATTTTGAATGATGTAATAAACTAACACCAACTCTTCGCTTCGGCTTTCATTTTGCTTCTGATGCCAATTTGAATTCTTGCACGATACTTGAGTCCCTCACTCCCTTGTTCTATAACAGCTGTACACAGCCCTGTTCAAAGATTTCCAAACATGATTATAGTAAATCTCCTCAATAATACTGACAGATTCGTAAAACAGATGTCTGCAATGATGGGAGTTTTTCATCATGTCAGAGAGGTGTTAGATTGAGTTTATTCAATTCTCTGTAAGCCTGAAAGAGCTGTACACCAAGGAAATGACTCTCACGATTCAGCAAAGTCACTTAAACGGAAAATTCAGAAGAATAAAAACAATCGAGCAATAGTTCTCAAGGGGGAAAAAGAGGAACTGGGTGTCAATTAGTTTGGTGATACTAGTGGCACAGAAATGACACACACTTCACCTTTGAAGCTGTGAATGATCTCATGGTGCTTTGAAAGAGGTGTGAAGGGAAGTCAGGTTGTGGCGGCTAAACTATCTTAGTATACTTACGGATGCGCCTTCATCTCGATGTAGTTTTTAGGAATGAAACCGTCTTTGCCGTTTAATTCTGCCTTATACCAGTTCTGATCGCACTCTTCATTTAATACCTGTGGATAGAAGAGAAGACGATTAATATTGATTAAACATGACTCTTTATCCTGCTGTAATTGTACACTGCATTACACAACAGCATTATTCTGTTACGCATATGAGTTATCATCACAAGCACATGAGTTATAAGACCACTATCAAGAAAGCAAAACATCTCAGCAGCATTGAAGAGTTCAAACATCTGTGAGAAAGTGTAATGCAAGAGTAATCATGCTAAGGCACACACTAACCACCTGCATTCTGGTCACTTATCTTATTTTAGCATCACAACATGTGTGAAGACGAAAAAAAAATAAAAGTGTGTGGTGAGGTGTTTGAATTTGATTGGATGATAAATGTGTGTGTGGACTGAGGCTTTTTCAGTTTAGGCTTAAGACAACCACCAATCTGAGTAAAGGTACAAAGTATTACATATTCAATTCCACAAGTCAAAAACTAATGCAGAATGCCTGAAAAACAGTTCTTCTTTGTCCAGTATTGCAGCTCTTAATTTAATGTGAAATTTAATTGGTTTTGTTAATGTCTATAAACAATGCTGTTGGAAAATATTCATTCTGAGAAAAGCGCTCACCAAGAGCAATGAGCAAGTCCTCTAAATGGAAAAATTTGCATAAAATATAAAACGTAAATTTCTGAAATCAAATACTTTCCCTTTAAGTTATCTGTTGATGAAAGCAAAATATGTAAAAATCTAAAAATAGGAAGAATAAATATCCAATATGGCTGATAAATCAACCAAAAAACCAAATGAGACCTCTAAATGTGAAGACTGCTCAAAAAAAAAAAAAAAAAAAAAAAAAAAAAATTAAATAATCTTTACAATAACCCATAATATTGGCTGATAATTGATAACATATACTGTGCATCCCTAAGCATCACATTATGTTGAGACTGTCACAACAGATTAGGGGTCGACCGATTATCGGTGCCGATATTAAGCATTTTTATGATTATCAGTATCGGTCATTTTCAAAACCGATGTGCCGATAAAATAATTTAATTTTGAAACGCGCTATTTGGCTCTGATGCAGCCTGTCGGAACTCACCACTCTGTGGCCTAGAGGAGTCTCCGCCCACTGCGCATCTGATTTGTTTGGAGTCATGAGTCCGACCAATCAACGTGGAAGACTAAGGCACTCTCACACCGAAAGTGCTTACCAACTGGAGCTGCTTCAGTGACCACGCATCAGTTGTCTCTCAAAGGCAGCAGCAGAAGACATTGCTCAAGTTGCAATAAATCACAATCCACTACACTGAAGTTTCAAAACACCTCAATATTATCTATTTATGGTTTCCGCGTTTGGGAAAATGCGGACGGAATCCAGTCATAAATGGAATTTACTGAATAACGCGGAGTCACGTAATTTGTCAAAGTTTGGACGAATTAATCAAAAGTAGGTCAGTACACTTAAATCGACTCGCGCTATGGACTAGTATCTGTAAACATTAAGCTGCAAAAAGACTATTTAAATATGAATTCTGCATGTGCTGCATGTCTCTGTATATGTGAATGGCACAGACGCGCGGTTTTGATTAACACACACACACACACACACACTGAAGTGCGCGAGCTCGCGGTGTTTTCAGCATCTGCCTTCTCACTAAATGAGGACATAAATACATGAACAACATCCCCAGAACTGCTCTGATAGTTACTTCTTGAGCATTTGACCGTTTCATTTGAGTAAAATGATCGTCATATCATACATAGGCTACAGAAACGTAAGAAGTCCTCATGGTAACCCGTCAAAATAAAAGTTCGGTTTATCTACTAATACTACTACAATTACTACAACTTTTGTTTAAAAGAATAATCACACAATACGCTACTTCTTCCATGTTTTAATTTTAATAGTAAACCCATTTGTTTGCCAAAAAATAGAGTTTAACTCCTTTGATTAAAAGATAAATGAAATTCATGTTTTATGCCTTCATTTGCACTGTACTGTACATTAAAACTAATGGAAATTACTGTCACATAGGCCAAGATTAAGACACTGTCACATAGGCCAAGATTAGATGACAGAAATTGTGACATTTCAATAGGAACCAAGTGAACCAAGTGTGCCTATAACAGGCTATTAGTGTTATAGTTTCATTAAAATAGTTGCGGTCTTCTTTGCAACTTCTACAATGGAGCTATGAAGACAATTAAATTATTTACACTTATTATATACATTGTGCTTTTTAATTTAATCAATTGATATGCATTAGATTATGAATTGAATAGTCACCTCTTGTAGGTTATGATTTAGTCATCAGAAAAGAATTAATGAAGAATTATGAGAGGTTATGCTATTACACATACATTTCTAACATGTAAATTATTGAAGCCAAATACTTACATTTCCCCAAGCTGTTTAGCTGTAGTACAGTATTCATTGGCTTAATCATGAAGCATACAGTGGCCCCACTTTTAACTCTCTCTTTATATTACCCTTATTGTAGACGGATGCATGGAGGAAAACAAGAGTAAGAAGTGCAACCAACACCAGGGAAGGCAGTTTTTGTCAGAGCCCTTGTTATTCTTAATTTTGAAATGAATTTTCATTTTTACACCAGACATATATATCGGTTAAAAATATCGGTTATCGGTCTACTTGGTCTGTAATAATCGGTATCGGCCCTGAAAAACGCATATCGGTCGACCCCTACAACAGATCAGCTTTCAATTCAATTTGTTTCAAAAGGAAAGTATTCATATTCTCTGCATTGGCCAACATCCTTTTCAAGAGCAGTCAAATGTGAGAGGGAAGGTGGGGACCAAATATCTGCCAGAAAACCGACTGTGGTTTGGAGGAAGCAGAGCGTGCAACATCCTTCCGCTGCAAAGATTGATGGGTAGACAACCAAAGGAAGAGGACAGAAAGAGAAAGTCTGACGACAAGGGATGGACCATTGACCAAAAATGGGTTGGGAACCATTAAAACATGAGAAATAGCCACTAAACGCCCAACCCGATGCCTGTTTCCACTCTATATGGCAACACATGATCACAGAAAACCCTGGCGGTTTCCTTATGTGGTTTTAGCATATGGTTAGCACCTTTGTGGTTCACTTTTACTTAATAATTCTGCTTGTGAAGAACGTATGAGAAATACAGCCATCCAGCTTATCTAACAGCCCCAATGCAGGACAAATGATACCTGCTGCCAGTAGTTCAGAAATACGCCAGTTTTCATGCATGCAAACATTGCGGGATCATTTTAGTCAATCAAGATGTGAAATAAAAGTCACTTTGGGCTAATGCAATCTCTGTCCTAACATTTAAATCTTCATACTCCTTACCATTTTTGCAAACAATGATTGTCTTTTTTTGACTCACACATACAATTTGGCGTGTTCATAACTGGAATTAAGTGGGTGCACATGCAGAAGACGAAAGACGACGTGTTGGGCGGTTTACAGGACGCTTTCAGTGCAGCAACAAAGCCACAAAGAGAAATACAGTGAGAATTGATTGTGCAGTCCTCTCCCTGATGCACACTTAAAACATAACAGCTCTCAGCTAAACCCAAAAGACAACGATGAGATTGACACCGTCCACTCAGCGGCTTCAATCTGGAGTGAAAGCTACAGATGGCCATCATTTATTTATTTAGAGAGAGAGCGCGATCTCGCTAACTGTCTGCATCAAGCTTGGATCTGATCATTTACCCAACCACACACACAGCAAACATATTTCTCACGCATGATGTTTTATCTGCACTAAAGGCCACATGGTAGAGAGACTTTCACAAAGCCGGTCAAAAAAAGTGATTTCACAGCCCATGATAATTATTTTAAAATTATATCAAACTTGGTTTACATTAAAATAAATGAAGATTTTCTGCATTTTAATTCTCAATAGCCTACTCTAACGCATAAATAAAAAATACATACACTGCCGTTCAAAAGTTTGGGATCAGTAAGATTTTTAATGTTTACAAGTGAGTTACAAGGCTGTATTTATTTGATTAAAAATACAGGGGAAAAAAAACAGTAATATTGCAATTTCTAATATTCGTTTCCTATTTTAGTATACTTTAAAATGTAATTTATTCCTGTGATGGTAAAGCAGTATTTTCAGCATCATTACTCCAGTCTTCAGTGTCACATGATCCTCAGAAATCAGTCTAATATGCTGATTTATTATCAGTGTTGAAACTGTTGTGCTGGTTAATATTTTTTGGAACCTGTGATACTATAAAAAGTGAAAAAGAACAGCATTTATTCAAAATAGAAATCCTTTCTAACAATGTAAGTCTTTACTATCACTTTTTATCTATTTAACACATCCCCGCTGAACAAAAGTATTAAATTCTTTAAAAAAAAAAGAAAAAAATGTACAGACCCCAAACTTTTGAATAGTAGCGTATATGAAGAGTTTATTTGCAAAAACAGATAACTCTGTTATTTAGAATGTTCAAAAATCAGGTTTTTATTTAAATTATGTTAGGTTTTTATTGCGTTTTATTGTGTAAGTTAGCTGTATTTTTAAGTTATTTTTACTTAATCAAAATAACCCAACTGCAGTTTGATTGAGTTGAATCGGAACGCTCAATGAAAAAACCTGATTTTTGAAAATGGTTAAAAACGGAGTTATCTGTTTTTGCAAATGAACGCTTCATATTGTAACACAGCATTTCTATTTTGAATAAACGCTGTTCTTTTTAACTTTTTATATAATCAAAGAATCCTAAAAAAAAGATCACAGGTCTCAAAAATATGAAGCAGCACAAATATGTTTCCAAATTTCTGAAGGATCACTGAAGTGACACTGAAGCCTGGAGTAATGATGCTGAAAATTCAGCTTCGCTTCACAGGAACAAATGATATTTTAAAGTATATTAATATAGAAAACTGTTCTTTTAAATTGCAATAATATTTCACAAAATTACAGTTTTTTTCTGTATTTTTGATCAAATAGATGCAACCTTGATGAGCAGAAGAAACTTCTTTTAAAAAACATTCAGTATCAGTAAGATTTTTAATGGCAGTACATAAAGGACTGAAATTTCAGCCACCAAAAAACCCCCCCAATTTATTTCATCCAACAAACAGAATCTTTGATGTTATTATAATTATTTTTTTTAAATGGCATGCATATAAAATAATTTAGATTTAAAACTCCATCTAAATGTAACAACAGACTGTGTTCACACTGGTAAAATACATTGGTCTTAAGTTTTTGGACCAGTTACGAATGGAACTAGATGGAAGATCATGAGCGAACAAGATCAAGCCAACAAGCTTCAGGGAAGTGGCCTCGTTCTCTCATCTGAGAGGGAAAGATCGTAGAGAGGAAATGAAAGTAACCTAAAAAGTGCATCACGGGAACTACACAAGTGTTCTTGCATAACTGCCATTAAGCTTCAAGCAGCTTCAACATTTTTACATGAAAGCATGTGATCTCTTTTGTTTGACATTTTGTGTCATCATAAAGGCCGACTATCCTCAGACTGTGTTACAAAACTGCAATCAAGTCTGTTTTCAGAACACTTTCCAGCAACAATATTACAAATTAGACATTAAAAACAGATATTTACGCATACCACATACAAATGGCAATTATTCACAGCCATTGTTATGATTATTATACACAAAGGTTTCTAATTTCACTGACAATACTACAAATATCTGCACATGATATTGCATACAGTGCAATTTTCTATGGGAAATACAAAATTAAGCAGTTTATCCTCCAAACAAGACATTTAGCAAAACGCATGCGTTTTTTCAAACAGCAATACTTGGAGCTAATAATTACTTGCACTTCTCACACAGAAACAACACTACGCCTACATAGTGTCAAAATTAGATGCCAGTTATAATCAGAGATGTTAAGCATCAGTCGAGCCACATCTTGATGCCTTCAGCTGATCAGCACCTCTTTTCTATTGCTGCTGCACAGCCACTCCATCTAATTTACTTTGTCTTGATTGCCAGTAATTATTTTATTAACAAATATGTGAACCGACTGACACGTCCGTGAATGTGAATTTCATTTATTATATATTTAAATAAGACCTGTCCATCAAAACAGTCGGCTTGTGATGTTTTTGGTCTCTTTGCTGTAAATCATCTTTTCTTCTTTTAGCGTATTTAATATAAATAAAACTGGTCTATTCTAGAAAATCCCACACAAAGCAATGGATTTCACTGAAAAAGTAAGAAAATCAAAAGTAAACACATGGCTACAAAAACAATATCAGCTTATGAATTAAAAAAAAAAATAAAGATTTAAAATAAAATACATTTTGCAAGTTGCAAGCATGCAAGTACAGCTCCTATCTACATAAAACTGTAGGTCAAGATTACTTTCAAATAACATAAAATGTAACAAAAATGGTATTATAAATTGTTTGCAGCTAGTCAAGATGACCGTGCAAGAGTAAACAAACGCGATTGGCTCTTTTAACTCCTCCCCTTATAAAATCCCTGATGGCAGATCTATATCAGAGATACAATGGACAAACTCGTTTACTCACAATACCCAATTTTTCACCCAACACACACAGCTGAACATCTGATCAGAGAGAAAACGATTTGCTTTGTTGGCAGTTTCATCAGTGGACACAAGTGCGTTCTTGTGACGGCCCGGTCGCTGTGGCCTACACTTTCTCTCTCACTTACAAACACAATCTCTATCCATTGTCAAGTCAGCGCTGTGTCAACAGCCCCCAGCGCTCACCCCCACTTTTAATCAGACTTTAGCGCAACAGTAATGGCGCTTTCGTTTTGTGTGGCAGAGATAATCTCATCCACAGCTGTCGTGGCCTTCTGCTCCAACCAACAGCCGCTGCTTCACAGTCCGAGATGAGAAGACACGTCGGGTTACCCACAACGCACTGCAACCACCGCTGCTTGAGCCAATACCACGGGTCAAAGCTGGACGAAGGGCTTGGAATAAGAGCGCTGATGGAAATGACGCATTTGCGGTCAATTTGACGTCATCAGATGAGGGTCAAGGCTAAAGTTTTCATAGACTGACAGAGACAGGAGGTCCGGAGAGGATGAAGGCAGTAGATTATCTGAACGTGTCTGTGGATTAATCTGGTGTGCGGCCCATCATCTGCTGTTGTTGATGGTGACAAAAAAAAATAGTGATTAATCGCATCCAAAATAAAAGTTGTGTACATAATATATGTGTGTGTACAGTGTATATTTATTATGCATATATAAATACACACACACATGCGTGTATATATTTAAGAAAAATGTTATGTTTATATTAAATATATTTATATATAATATAAATTATATGTATATAAATATATACATTTAAATCCATGCAAATATTTTCAAAATTGATACTGTATGTGTGTGTATTTATATACACATAATAAATATACACAGCACACACACATATATATTATATAAGCAAAAACTTATTTTGGATGCGATTAATCGTTGCCCAGCACAAAAAAAAAAAAAATTGATTAAAAATCAATTACGAAAAATAAAAACTTCAGCTAAATACTATGGCAACTTCTTATGAATGACCTATTGTGCTAAAGATAAAACTAAAATATCAATGGAGAGAAACTAATTAAAATGTGAGAACTTAAATTAAAATAATACAACAAAATAAATAATAAAAACAACAAAATAAAATAAAACAAAACAAAACTAGAAGTTAAATTCTGAAGTTTAATATTTAGGGTTAACCCTACAAGCAGTATTAAATTAAAATAAAATAAAAAAATATAACCAAGAGAAAAATACATTAAATAAAAATTATATTAAATAAAAAAAAAATAATAAAAATAAAAAATAAACCTAAAGTTGAATGCTGAAGTTGAATATTTAGGGTTAAGCCTAAGTATAATCAGCATTAAATTAAAAGAAAAAAAAAACAAAATTAAAATAAATAAAACAAAACATAACCAAAAGTAAAGTAACAATAAACAAAAATAAATTAAAAAATAAAATTAAAATAAACTAACGTTAAATGCTGCAGTTAAATATTTAGGGTTAACTAAATTAAAATAATAAAAAAGTAAAATGAATAAAACAAAATATTAATATATATATATATATATATATATATACACACACACACACACACAATACAAAATAATAAATAAAATAAAATAAAATAAAAAAGAACAAAAAAAGAAAGCTAAAGTTGAATGCTGAAATTTAACGCTTGAGGTTAACCATAAGTATGGGCAATAATATAAGTGATACTTCCCGAAGCAAATGAAAAGTTTAATTTTAGAAAAGGGTGAAACGTCTGCAGGAAGAGAGCTTTGAAATCATGCAAACTGTAAGCTTACATAATAAAGGCCAGTCGTTCATATTAAAACCAGTGAGCTGTTATCAACACTGCCATCCACGACTTCACAAAGGGTCAGGGCACGCTACTCCACCATAGACGCTGATGCATGCTACAACAAGGCCTCTTTTCATCCCAGACCTGCTTTCACAAAGACAGCAGTGTGCACGCTAGTGTCAGTCTCTGCTTATGACTGACTGCACAACAGTTGTACAGGCAAGACGCTGTCAATCTGTCAAACACACACACACAAAGACCTGACACGTCACTTTTTAACATCACAGCCAGTGAAAGACTGCTGAGAAAGGGGAACGAAAAAGAGACAGCCACAATAAAATAAATAATTAATACAGAAACAACGGACACACGCAGCATCTCGCCATCTGTGTCAACCCAGTACCTCAGGCCTGACCCTGGGACACAATGTGAACACATTAACCCTCCAAAAAACAAAAACAAACCACATCCAGCAGAGCATCTGATCTAGGTTGCTTTTGGTGTTCAGTTCTGAACATGCTTCCTGAAGAAACAGGAATGGAGAGAAACGGCTTGATTAAATAATCTGACGAATACTCGTATGAAACCGCGAGAACCCTAATCTTAAAGATCAAAAAGCAAGACATCTAGCACTTTTGATGGCAGCATTTTATTCAAAATGCTCCTATTACTGCAGGCAGCAAGACAAATGGACAAAACCCATTAAACGAAGCTGGCGTAATTATAAAGTACGACCTCATTATGGAAGCAAAGAGTCCTTATTGTAGAATTACTCCCAAGAGTCCTTTTCCTGCAGAACGCTGACTGACTCAGCACTCGATCAGACGTGATGTCACTGCGCTTAATTAGCCCTACAGACGAAGAGGCCAAGGTCACGCCGCCGCCGCGAATTACAGCAATTACCAGGCTTTGATTACGGTTAAGTGGCATTGTTACACTTGGGTTTGCTTGCGATGCCGTTTGTGTTGACCCTGGAGAAAACATTCAAATGGAAACACTGCATGGAGATGATGGTAAAGCATCTTGCCTTTAAAACAGCATTTTGCGTTTTCATTCACAACAGCGCTCGGCAATCAGAGTCAATCAGCAGTAATAATTCTCGTCCTGATTCGCAGCTCTCCCGCTGGGACTTGTGATTGCTGATTAAATACAGCTCGCTTGCACTCGTGCACCCAGAATCCATTTCATCATATTTCAGGGATTAATGAAGTCTGTTAGAATTGCTTTCCTGAAAGTAAACGACTTTGATCAGACTCTTTTTTCTGATTTTTAGAAAGAAAAAGCTCTAAAACAGTCCTACAAGTCTCTATGATAATGCCTCCTGGCCTTCCCCTAACTAAAGAGACTTTTCTAAGGACAGACTACACATTATATCGGTTATCGGCCAATATCTGTGAGTTATTTATCATTACTTATCATTATTTAATGTTTAAGTGCTTATTTTTTCTTGTTTTTACAATTAGATTAAATTATTTTGCTTAACTTTTAGTAAAGGACAACAAAGGTAATGTATTAATTTTTCATACCAAAATTGACTTTATATTTAAAATGATTTAAATTTTTTTAAATTTTTCGTAAAGCAATAGTTCTCAAAACCAACAAATCATCATTTACTCACCTTAAATGTTGTTTTAAATGTCAAACACAAAAAATGATATTTGAAAAGAAAAAGAAAAATCCAGGTTTTTCCAGTATAAGGAGAAAACTTACTTTTGTGACTTTCCATTTCTTTTTAACTGTTCGAAAAAAAGTGTAGAAATAATTGATCCTTCGCAGGGAGCTTGATTGTCAGGCAATCTGACCAATCATAACACAGAATCTGCCATTTTGTCCAACAAACAAACCAGGCAAGAGTGTATATTAACGTCGGTGGACTTAAACTTGAAAAATGGTGAGTATTGACATCTTTCTGCGGTTGAAACAAGACACCTTCTGATGTTCATTCATGTTTATTTACTTAAAACACGAAATATGAAAGACGATCAGTTCACATGCCGCTTGAACTGAAGCGCTACAGTGATCTGTCATGTCATATTAGAGTCACAAAACGCTATTTATTGTTTGAATTTCTTACAAAATGGCAACATTCGAAAGCTCAGTCTTTGTTTCATACCAGAAGTAACCTGCTCTGTCTTGTCTGTCGGCACATTGTCAGTTGCTCCAGGATGTATTTTTCACTGCATGAGAACATGATGTGTAGTGTGAGAGCGGCATTGTTTGTCGGACACAGCAACAGTTACGAAGGGGGGTGGGTCTGTGCAAACGGTCAGTTGTCAATTGCTAGTAAATGTTACAGGTTTTATTTTTGTCCACTTGGCCCTCAACATTCAACTTCCCTTATATATTTGCCATATCATCTTGTTTTCACAAAGGAAAGTAAGTGAACAGGACACATGGCACATGTACGGACCAGTGATCTGAACTATACTTTAATCTATCCCGCTCAAACCAGAAGATTACATCAAACCTGTTTGGCTCCATAGGTTGACTAAGCCTTTCTGCTTGCCCATCCGTGAATTATAAATCATGGATTGTGCTGTTACATAAGCCAGCGTCCTCATGACACTGACACATGAGCAGAAGGCTATGATCACAGTTACTGACGGACAGTTTATGGACAAGTCTTGCTGATGAGTCTGCCTGATACAGAGGCATTAGAGTGGATGTTCCTAACAAGCCAAAGTGATGCAGACGTGATGGGCCGTGTTAATCGCTGCTTCAGGAGGCTGTTCTAATGAGCTTTGCGGACAGCACACACGGGATTGTGATCTTAGCCACCTTGTTGAGTACCTGCTACTGTAATCATTCCAAATTGGCTTCTTCACGAGTCGCTGGTCCCTCTGTGGTTTTGACGTTTAATTATTTTTCTAAACGATTTTGCTGCCTTGTTTTAATCATTGTTTCCATTCAAATAAAAGCAATCTGCATCTGGCAAAACAAAGAATCTAAAATAGAATAGTTGAAACCTACTTTATATGTCTCTTTTCTAACATTCATCCAGCATACAGAGTAGCATGACCTTTTTCAGTGGCCAATATATGTATATATGTGTGTGTGTGTGTGTGTGTGTGTGTGTGTGTGTATATACACATACATATATACACACATATATATATATATATATATATATATATATATATATATATATATATATATATATATAGCATTTTAATTTATAAATTTATGTTTTCTTTCTTTTAATCACTTTATTTAATATTTATAAAATACTGGAGAACAAGTTTATAAAAAAAATAACAAAACTATACAAGTTAAGTTTAAAATAATTTAAGACCACAAATAAAATAGACTAAAAACAAAGAAAAAATGAAAAAAGTGAAAAGTTCAGCATTTTTTTTTTTATTTCAAAAGGTCTGAGAAGTAAATGCCTACATAAACTTGGCTGTAGTTTCTCGACAGCGAGCCGATGAGTTGCTTAATGAGCCGTCTTTGAGTCACCTTAACTGCTACCCAGGGACGTCTCGCCATGATGACTCAGTCCTTAAAGACACCGGCGGCCGATAACACTGCTGTGCTGCTGGAAACGGCCCTGACAAGGGCTGCAACCTCATCTTTCACCTGTGACGCCACCTATAACTCACTCTCTCCATGTGTCGGCTTATAGCTTCATTTGAAACACGGTGAGGTGATGCATCATTTCAGCAAACATTCATGTAGAATGCATGAGTGCGGCTTTTGCTAATGCAGAGTTCACACACTGCATACAAGAGCTTTTTTATGTTTCACATAGAAAAGATTAAAGACAGAGCGAGGCTGTTGTTCTGTTGAGGGCAAATATCAACTACTTAAACATCAGAGACAGATTATGTCCGCTGTGAAACTGCAAGCATGCATAAACACTGGTCAACACACAGCAACACTGAATGTAAAGAGTGTAATATAAACATGCACACTAGCGCTCAACCAATATGGCTCTTTCAGTGGCTGATGACTACACTAGAGAAAGTGTGATGGCTGAAATATGAATCGCACAAATTAATGACAGCAAATTAAATGCACACACACAAAATAAACCCACAATCTCATCAAAATTGTGAAAATATTTGCCTTATACTGTATATATACACACATGCTTTTATCACTGCAATTTTTCCATAAATTATACTGTAAATTACTGTACAATTTGCAGATGCATACTTTAACAGCATACATTTATACAAAGTATAAGTACACACAAAGTATACACTTTTTCTTATTTAAATCATTTTTTTAATATAATAAATACATTTAAAAATGGATTTGAATTAGTATGATATGATTAAAAATATTAAGAGAAAAAAAGCATAAACAGAGGGACATAAAATTGTAATTTTATATAATTTTCATAATTTAATTTTCAAATGGACCAAAAAAGAATGATAAATTGAAATGCTGTTATTATTTGTTTTTTAATGTAAATTTATTTTATTCAACATAAAATTACATCAAATGATAAAATTAACTAATGGTTAAATGATTTTAAACTTAACTTTTGTCATTTTATTTCTTAAAATTACATTTTAATTTTATTAATTTCAGTCTATTTAAAATTATGTTCTAAATATACATACATATATACACACACATCTCTCTCTCTATACATACACACACACATAAATACATAAATTTGCACTGCTGTACTACTATTCTGCTCAGTAAAATCAAGAATAAATATTTTTATTTACAATTCTACATTGATTTTACCTAATTTAAGAACTAGTACTGCAAAAAGAATTGGATTTAAATACAATTTCTTGGCTTTAAACAAAAAAATGGCAAGAAATTATATAACTAAACAACTTGTGAATCACAAAAAGCCAAAAATACCTGAAAGATACCAGAAAGAAAAAACAACTTGTTCTGAGCCAGCACTCGTACGGAGTCTGAAGCAGGACGGGACATGTTTGAACAGTGATTAGACAGTGAAGCTGCAGTCGAATAAGACTGCTGAATGTTTGGCGCATGCACTCCACTGCAGCTCTGCGGAGACAGGAAACTGCTGGGGGTGGAAGCTGTACCCAACAGGAAGTGAGAACAAAGTAGCTTTAAAGGTGGCTGCAAGCTCACACACTGATGTCACCAGGGCGCCGTTGCACACACTCAGCACTGATGCTCCTTCCCAGAATGCCTGGGTCAGGAAGTGATAAACAGAAAGATGACGAGGAGGACAGAGGGTGCGTCACTGACCGTCCAATGGAGAACATCATACAGATATTACAGATTCCACACGGAACTGCTAAGATATTAACATTGATGCATTTACAGTCATCTCACTCATTTGTGCGCTAAGCACTGGCTCTCTTTACGCTACAATAATATATATTTTAGACTTTCAAAAGGCTTTAAAGAATCTTTAAAATTCTAAAAGAATATAACACATCAGTCTGAAGTTAAATTAAGTATTTCTTGTCTTTCTTTCAGGGTTTCCAAACCTTTTTTTAGACCCAATGAATGTTCATGACCTTTGAAAAAAGTTATAAAAAATAATTATATTCAAATTTAAAATTTAAAATGAGCCATTTTGGAGTCAGCTGTAAAAAGAAATGTATATTTACATAATAATAAAAAAAAAAAAAAAAAAAAAAAAAAAAAAAAAAAAAAATAACAAAATGTTTTTGACTAAAGACTAAACTAATACTGTCAAACGATTAATTGCGATTAATCGCATCCAAAATAATAGTTTGTTTACACAATATATGTGTGTACTGTGTATATTTATTATGTATATATAAATACACACTCATACAGATATATATATATATATATATATACACACACTGTATATATACACACTGTATATATATATATATATATATATAGAAAATATTTACATGTATTTACAGGTATATATTTATATTCATATATTTTATATTATATATAAATATATTTAATATAAAAACAACATTTTTAGTAAATATATACATCCGTGTGTGTATTTATATATACACAACAAATATGCACAGTACACACATATATTGTGTAAACTAAAACTATTTTGGATGCGATTAATCGTTTGACAGCACTAGACTAAACGCATATCCAAAAAAAAAAAAAAAAAAGAAAAAAAAAAAGGATGAATTTGATATGAACAGCGTGTTGTAGAATGTCCTAATAACCCCCCCCCACACACAA
>JAFVLL020011877.1:47161-92914 GCA_021397915.2 Tor tambroides
TTTATTTTCTCCATTTGAAAACATTAGACATTCTACATTTATTTTTCTTATTGATAATATTAGTGTTATTGCTGCTGATGCTTTTTATAAATAAAATGTATTTGTTTATTGTTGTAATATGAAGATTAAATTTAACATGAAAGACTGCAAATTTTCGACACTTAAAAAAAAAAGATGACTGAAAAGAGGAAAAACCAAAGTGAAGTATTGTATAACAGTAAATAAATATCAGTTCTGCATATCGGTTATCGGGCACATAAACATGCAAATAATTGCTATCGGTATCGGTTCTAAAAAAAATCAATATCGGTCGATCACTACTCCTAATTAGCATAAACACACCGGCTCTGTCGACAGTAGTTCACTAATAATTGCCACAGAATGGAGTGTATGTCGAATGTCTCCTGACAAAACTGCAACACAAGTATGAACTTAAGGCCATATTTGCACTTTTAAGGAAATCAGCTAACTGGTTGCTTTTATTGTTGTTAGTGACAAAAATAAAAAACCCTTTAAATATCTATCTGCAAATGTGATTGCCATCAGTTATCATCATTTTTGGTATCTCCTTTGAAGAAATCTTGAGCTCCGTATTAAATGGACCACATACAAAAGACTCGTTCTTACACAAGCATCATAAATATTCAATTAACAAACTTTAAATCAAACGATTCCTTAGTCAATTAAATTGACTTACTATGCTGCGTGACAGCAAAACGCATCTCTACTGCACAAAACCGGTTTACTATGGTTTCTGAAAACCTCACACCTTTAGTTCCCACACTCAAACTTTTTCCCCCAAACACTTTATTCACTCTTCATCAGCTGCCTTTCAACCATTCATAATTTAGAAGTTTGTGGAGGAAAACAACCTAAACCATCCAAAATAAATGTCTAGACTGAACATTAAAAATAAAGTGCGCATTGCCTTTGTGATGGCTGCTAAAACAGACTTGACTAATTTTGTCTTTTGCCATTAAAAATTCAGCATTTTTGTGCCTGTAATGAACAGACAACTCTTTTCAATTATGGCACACGGATAGATGGCCACATTAAACCTTTCTGTGACGGTCTTATACACGAAACACATCAACATTTCATCCTTCCTGTCCTTAACCTCAGTGTTATTTTAAACATTAGGATTTTTTGAGAACTGGTTTTGAGTTTTCAGCCTCAGTCCAAAGCCACTCAACTACTTAATATCCATATCTTTCGCTTCTGCTCTTCGTGGTAGGTAATGAATAGTTTAAAAGCAAGCTTGGCTTTCAGCGGAAAAGATTGAGAACTTCCATTAAGCCGAAGGAGGCGACTTTCCATTTCCCTTTATTACATTTTAAGACACAGTCTAAGGGGAAGTGAGGAAAATCCGACCGTGTTTCAGATACTAGTAATCGTACATGACAGCTTCCACTAAGTGACGGGTTCTTTAGCTGATCAGTAATAAGCGAACTTCAGTTTTAGTAGCTGAAGTGAAGAACCTGTTGGGTGCGTGGCGTGTTTGAGTTACTTCAGGGGGATTTCTTAGAAGCGTGCACCTGTAGCGTGAAACTGGGCTACGTTTGCAAAGCGTTCAGTCTCATGATCACATTCTAACTAAACCAGAACAACTGCGTATCCCAGCTCACACAGCAACCCAAAAATAAAAGGCTATGGTTAATTTGGGCCGAAAGGAATGTCAACATCACTAACTGGTGTAGTTCAAAAGTGTAGTTTTAAAAAGTGTATATCTACCCAGTGCAGGAAAAAAAAACTGTGGTATTCTTTGTTGAATTAGGTTTTTTAATTGTACACAACTGACAAAATGCATTATCTAATTTACCAGAAAAGCTTAGTGGCATGAAATCCTTCCAACAAACAGCAGCCAGTCCTGACTCAACTAAAATGCAATGCAACAAGATGCTTCCATCTGCTCAAATACTGTAGAGGAAAAGACACTTAAATTAGAGCAGGTCACAAGGCCAAAGCCTCACCATCAGTTTGAAGAGCACCTCTATTGATCACAGATAAAATCAAGGTAAAACCATTGAGCTGTTGCTGTCGTTGAGCAAGCAATCGGCATAAGAGTTTACACAAGCCTATCCTCATAATAAATCACCTGATGGTGGCTTCTAACCCCAAGTGCACAGTAGAAATCAATGTCTTTTATCAACAACTACAAAATTGATTGGAAATCTACAATCTGATTAGATATAATTGGTAGTAAATAATAAAATAGTAATGTCAATAAAAAGTAATGTTTATATTTTAAAATATTGATTGACACTTTAATGAATTGCAATTCAATCTATTTTCAGCATTTTAAATCAAATCTTGACTAAAACAAAAGATTTACAATTCAAAAATCTATGTTTCAAATTAATGCATATGCATATTTTTAATTTATGCATTGAAATAAGTGAATTGTTACAAGACAATAATGTATGATAATTACTATATGTGCATTATTATTATTGGTCACACTTTAGTTTGGGGACCAGTTCTCACTATTAACCATGACTTTTGCCTCAAACGTATAATTTGCTAATTATTAATGGTTCAGTTTAGGTATGAGGAAAGATTAAGGGAGCTAAAATATGGTCATGCAGAATAAGGCATTAAAATATGTGCTTTATAAGTACTAATAAACAGCCAAAATGCTAGCAATATGCATGCCAATAAGCAACTAGTTAATAGTGAAAATTGGCCCCTAAACTAAAGTGTTACCTTATTATTATTATTATAATATGCAATTTATCCAAATATAAGTTGCGTTTTTTTTATCACCTGCAGTGAGCTGGGACTTGTATTCCAAAGCAACTGATATAATGCAATTACTGTCAAGCATGCAAAACATGTGTGAATGAACGTTTTTTATAGCACATTTGCCACACACCACAAATTTCAGTATCGCTTTCAATAATTTGCTTAGGCTTGGCGTTTATAAAAAGTTGCTTATAATGAATGCCACTTATTTGTTATTTATACTTTAATACTCACATTTTTTAAATTCCTGCTCTGAATACTATTAAATTTAAATGCTTTACTGGAGTCAGAAGAACTAAAATACTTCTTTATAGTGTCTGCTAATGTTTTGTTTTATTTCAGTATTTTACATTATTTCTGAATGCAATAATACAATGTAACTTATACACAGTGTTTTTGTTTCTCTTTTGTTTAATTAAGCTGTAACAAACACTTTTGCAATGCTTTTTACTTCATTACAAAGAGTTCAAAGAGCCAAAAAAAGGAAATCAAATTCAAATGAAATATCAAAACGTGTTTCACTTCATATTTGTGACGCCCAACAAACCCGTTGAGCCCGCCTGCAGCACGACCTGCTCTCTACAGGAATGATGTGTTCAGGATGCTGCTGGGTTGAAGAGGTAACAGCCCCCACCT
This sequence comes from Tor tambroides, assembly GCA_021397915.2. Taxonomy (NCBI): domain Eukaryota; kingdom Metazoa; phylum Chordata; class Actinopteri; order Cypriniformes; family Cyprinidae; genus Tor; species Tor tambroides. The sequence continues at coordinate 50,540 of JAFVLL020011877.1, forward strand.
CCAGATCTAGGACACAGCAGAAAACTCCAGAACAGGTGGAAGAAACCACAAGCCTGCTGCTATTTCCCTCTGAGATGTTGATGATGAGCTTCAGGATGCCAAAAGCAGCCTGAAGCTCTGTTCAGACTAAAAATCACTGGAGGTTGCTAGCAGATGTTCCTGCATTAACCTAAGTTATCATTTTTAGCACTTTTATTTCATGCAAAAAACATTTTAACATTGTTTACATGTCTATCTTGTGTTATGTTTTTAATGAACTTAAAGACAAACCATATGCAAATTCATCAGTCAACACCATTGCTAAACCTTTTCTCCTTAACACTGCACTGTGCCAAATTATGACAGTATCATAAATGTGGTTTGAAACAGCCTGTTTCCTACCATCACAAACATGCAACCAATCCCGTCAACTTGTGGGGTGGGGATTTGCATATCTTTAGCAATCTGAGATCGTGAACGGAAACATGGTTTGTGTAACATTAGCGAAACATTATTAGCTGTTTGATAACATACTCAAGCCAAAGACTACTGATATATCAATTACCATTACACATCCAACGTTGTAGAGAGTGATACATAACATGTATAACTACTCTGATACATGTATACAGCCCAGGATAATTCACTCTTCTTCTTCAGAATCAGTTTCTGGTTCAAATATAAATGGCTGAATTGATCCAACATTGCCACTTGCCATTGTACTGTGTGTTTACTACTTCAGTTAACTGAGTGAAAGTGGATCAGGTCTGAGCTGCTGTGATTGAGTGGAGGCAGGGGTTTAATTTTCATATTCATACTATTGAGGTAAGGGTGCAGAGTTATATTCAAGCCGAAAACTTCAAAATATGCCATTTTGACTATCAAGGATCAATTTTAAGGAATAAACTTGGTGACGGCAGAGGGACTTTAAATATAAAGTTTACAAAAGAAGGTGCCATAGAAGAACCTTTGAGTCATCTGTTCTTAAAAGAACCATTTTTCTCTTCATTGTGAAAAATGTAGGGCTGTGCAAATAATCGAATGCGATGATCATGCGCATCTCGTCAGTAAAGCCGGTTCTGTGATTAGTAGTTAATCTCCTTCACGTGCTTTCCGATGGAGCTGCATTTAATACACAGAGCCGTAGTTCGCTGACAAGCTACACAATATCGCGTTCAAAATCGCAGATGTAACGCATTGGATTTTGAACACGATACTGCGTAGCTTGTCAGCGAACTACGACTCTGTGTATTAAACGCCGCTCCATCGGAAAGCACGTGAAGGAGATTAACTACTAATCACAGAACCGGCTTTACTGACGAGATGTGCATGATCATCGCATTGGATTATTTGCACAGACCTAGAAGAACTTTTTAATAATCTAAACAAGCACCTTTTTCCACTTTAAACCTTTTGTGCAATGGAAAAGTTGCAAGGATTTTAAAGGTTCTTAATGGAACCACAGATGCAAATAAAGAACCTATCCTTAACCGTTTCCCCGCCATTAACGGAACTTTCCGTCATTTATGAAACAACGCTTTCCCGCAATCCAAACATATTCTGGACCAAAAGCGCGTTTTTCTTTTTGTTCAAAATCTTGCTTTTTTAATTAAACTTGCCCACATTCTAGTGTTGATAAAAAAAGAATGCATGTAACTAGAATAAAACTGTTTATTTTGTTTAAAAGCAGAGGCTCTGTTCTTTCTTTTGACATAGGCCTATTGCATGTTCAGATATTTATACAACAAGATATTCTGGAGGCATTGAAAATGTGGGCTGTAGCTGGCAACTTTTTAAAAACTCTGGCGGTGAAAGAGTTAATAGCGTAGAGACACTATCTGCACTAGTATTGTATGGAATAATGCACAAAAAAAAAATAATACCATAGTATAACATCTTAATTTCATTATAATACATTTATTGTAACAGTTGCATTTCATAAATGTTAAACAAGTGCAAATATATAAAATAACATGATGAGAAGACCTTCAGATGACAGCGGCTGAGTGTCGATAAGACCTCAAAACGCACAGGACGTTACTGAATCTATTGACAGTCATAGTTGCACTTCAACAGTTGCGCAAGACTATTGTTGTTGCATATTTCTTGCCTGAGGTATCGATTTAATGCCACTGGCTGGAATTGTACAGAAGCCAAATTTTTAGTATCAATCCAACCCTAATTTGAACTCCATTTCGGAGCCGCCATGTCGCATTGCTGCTCATCTGCATTAGGTTGAACTCTGCTCAACTTTGTCAAGGTTGAAAACCAATGACTTCTGGTTGTTTTGTCAGTGCAAATCGAGGTCAGTAAGAGTTATTTTTTTAGATGAGTGTGTGTGCTTCAACACCCACTTACACTGACTTCATAGCAAAGCAGACAAGAACAGATGAACTGAGAGGGAAGCCTAGACTCTAATAGCTGACATGCTAAATTCAGCTTGACTAGAGGCTGAGGGCAATGGAGCATGGGCCTGTTAAATCATGTCTGTCTCTACCGACTCATCTCAAGGAAAACAGAGCGTGTGTCACAGTCTGGGAGGAGAGCGAGAGAGAGAGACGGATGAAGCAGAAAAGCAAAAGACAACACGTGAAAGCAAATGCAGGCTATTGATGTCAATGCAAATTGCGTCAGTCTATTAAGGCATCAGCAAACTGTACTTAATTATCATTTCCGTGATTACTTTACCTCATTTCCACAGCTAGAGGCAAATGTACCCGACAGATAAAACAAACGATGTCGAGAGCAAATGACAGACATTAGGGCACTGTTCATAAAGCATGCGGCAGCTTTGTGAAGTCGTCAGAGGTTAAACGCAGGGGACGCCGAATGGCAGCTGCTGAAACATTTCTTTATTCACCAGGGAGAAACTGAAACTATGTGGAGGAATGAAATGAAACCTAAAGAAATGTGGCTAGCAGGTTAACAGACAGCATCTGCAACCACTCATTAGTAAACCTGTGACTGACTTTTGACACCTGACCCATTTAAAATCCTCTCATCTTGTTTTTCTGTTTAACCCTTGAATAGAGAACAAGCGATAGTGTTAACGAGCATAACAACAGACATCGATTACGAACAATAAATGCAGAACCAATAATTGTTTTATTTCTGCTTTTAGGCCCAATAGAAAATTTTATTAGAAAGTCATTAGATGACAACAGCACAGCATGCATATACTGATAATAATATTAAAATGTATTATGCCATCATATTATGTTGGGCTATGTCAAATTGTTTAAACGGGTGTAATGTAAAAGGCTGAGTAATTTAGGCAAAAATTCTGTATTAAATTATGATTGAATCAGTGGCATTGAGTCTGTATTAAATTATCAAGTAGAAAAGTATGAATTATTTTAAATTATATTTAAAATAAGATACGTCTCAGCCATATCCCACCTTAAATGTTTATTCTGACAATCAAAAATTTGAAATCTAAATGTTTACAAACGTAACATTACATTAATATTTATATATTTTAGTTTTATATATATATATATATATATATATATATATATATATATATATATATATTTTAAATTTATTATTTATTCTAAATATTTTATGATCGCAACATAAAACACAGGACAAGTTTACGTGCTGAACTTTAATACTTAGGGTTAATCAGTACAACCTTTATCTCTGCTGTATCACTCAAGAGTGCTGCAATAAAACCTTTTCGTTTCTTTTGGAAAAAATGCTCCTGGTTATTTCTAGAATAAAGAGTCTGGAGCATGATGACTCATTTGAGAGCTCTTCTATCCCAGGAAGACGTGCACATAGCCACTGGCCGTTTCTCAACAGCAGTGCAAACTCTCCGGCTCATTTGTGTCAGCGGGACAACGACCCCTCGGGCAAACATTTTGACTCCCTCTCCATCTCAAAGATGAGACAGCCAATAAACAGAGCAGTCCTGCTCAATCAGCCTCTACAGGGGAAATTAAGAGTGAATGAAAAGGTCAATTCAAAAATGCTTGGCCTTTCAGCGACAGCTATCAGCCAATCAATGTTTATTCTGCAATATATTGCAAGAGAAACAGCCACTGTTGTCCATTTAGAAAAATCATTCCGCTGGTCAATCAGCTATCAAAAGCAAAAGCAGAACAGGAAAGTGAAAATGAGAGGATACAACATGACCATGCCTTATTAATAAGTACTTTAAGAAAAATCTGGTTTTTCCTCCTATTGTGGCAGCAGGCAAAACCCCCCAAAAGCCCTTGATTTACAACCAAAAATACTTCAGTGTCAATGTGTGAGATCACCGTCACAAAGTCTAAGCTCCTTAAAAGCCAGAGAGGACCGTACTGATATCTTTGGTGTCTTAAAGCATTGTTAAAAGCATGATAGCACTATCATAATGCGTCTGAATACATGCACTTACTCCTCCTGACTAATGGGCCAAAATTCATACACAAGAGGACAGCATTAAATCCACTGCAGTGCATTATTTCACAGTATTCCCTGCCTCTTTGTATGTCCATCACAAGCTGAAACAGAGAAAAACTTTCCAAACTGAACAAAAACTCAATAAATATTTTTAAACAGAAATTTTTTTATATATTTATATATATATACACATACATACATTTATACATACACAAACTTTTTTTAAACGTTATTTTATAGTAAAATGAAATACTACAATAAAGCAATTAAGCAAGTATAAATTGCTTTATATAAATTATAATATTTTAAGGTGTATATTTTTACTTTTAAATTACACTATAATATTTTATTATCTTCAGTATAAACTACAACTACATGGAGCTCTTTTGGCTATTGCATCAGAACAGAAACCAAGACAAGATGACTTTCAGCATGTTCACCACTGAAACCTCAGTCTGAAAAAATTAGGGTACGGTGATAAGGGTCTGTCTAGCTCTACAGACCAACAGATAACCTGCGGGTTTTCTACATCACCACCATTTCCAGACATGTAGATGTTAAACTAGATGTTATATTTTCTACGCGAGAGGCTGATCAGTTCAAAGATAAAGGTTTCTAGAAGTTCTTTTAATAAAAACGATGTGAACTGCACGTGGCATCAACAGATACTTTAGTTGGAGCCACTTTGCTTAAACACAGACATCACCACACAAAAGACCACATTAGCAGATGTACTAGAAACCCACTCAGAAGACCTTAGCAACTGCAAAGCATCACCTTGACAACCACCAAGAACACTGCTGCATTGTGGCAGTGACTTCTGCATGGGAAAACACCATCTCAAAATGTAAATCTAGTTTAAAATATAATGCTGACTGAGGATATTAAAGATAGCCTTTAGCACCTTCGCTGACTTATGGTCCATTTTTTTGCACGCATTGAAGAATCACTTCCTCATAAAATCAGAGGCACAAATAGAAAAAGAACATTTTAACACCAACTCTACAGAACTACATACAGCTCTAAACGTCTCGACAAGAACGTAAACATGCTCCTCTTTGTGTGTTTACATTAGACTGCAAAAAAAGCAGAAGGAATTGTGGGAAGAGGCTGGATTTGGAGTCAGCAAGTGCCTTAAACCTATGACGTTTGTAATGGTAAAGTAACTAACTTGATGTTTACTGCACAACGTTCCAACAAACACCAAACTGCAATGATCGTTGGGTCAGTGTGAACTAGCCCAGAAACACGCCAACAAAACATGTCAGTGAGATCCAGTACATTCAAAAGCACACGGCTAACATCATATTTCTTTCCGCTTCTGTGTTTTTAAAGATAAAGTTGTGTCACTGTGGCCGACGATCAGCAAAATTGAAGAATGTTCACAAAAGTGTGCTCTCTTCCTGATGCATTTCAAAACTCAACATATAATAAATCATCCAAAAATTTAAATTCCATCATTTATTCACCCTCATGTCATTCCAAACTCTATCTTTAGTGTTTTGAGGGTCTTAAAAAGTCTGAATTCGCCCTTTCACAAATCAAGGTCTAAGAAGATCTTAAAGGGGTCATATAATGCCATTTTTGTACAAGTTAATACGATTCTTTAGGGTCTAAATGAAAAGTTTGTAATATACTTTAATTAAAAATTCTCGTTAGTATTGTAAGAAAACACTCATTTTACCTGGTCAAAAACAGCTCTCTGTTCAGCACGCCATTTCAGTGCATGTGCCTTTAAATGATCGTGAGCTCTGCTCACCCCGCCCCTCTGCTCTGTGGGGCGTGACACAACACACGTGGAGTGTTGCCTTGACAACAGTTGAGGGTATCTTTTGGCAGAAGAATGGCAGCGGGAGTTTCTGAGGACACTGTGCAACCATATCAATTTGAACCGGAGTCAAAAAAAAAAAAAAAAGAAAAAAAATTTGAACCGGAGTCGGACACGGAACAAGATGATGGCCCCGAAGAAGTTTGGCAATTAAGGCTCGAACAGGACATTTCTGAATGGCTGGTTAATGTAATGTCACTTTGATCTATCTTTGTATGTACTGGCACATAATATTACTTATTAATCAGTAACAGACACCGTTATAAACCATTTACAAATTAAGCTTAATGTACTGTTACCACGTTAACTTTACCACAGCATACACAGTTTATAATAACACAATAACCATAACGCGTTGTTCATTACAAACGTGGGATTATTAATTATATTGAGAACGTCGTACATAGAAAACATGCCGTAATGTACACTTGATTTCACGTAATGAAAGTTAGTGTAAACTTTAGCCACATTCATGGTGAAACATGCAAGCGATTAGCAAAGATTAATATAAAGGTTAATAAAACGTTACACTCACTTCTTCTGGAGGTGCAGCAGGAACACGAATAGTTGGTACCGATCCTTTTTTCAGGAGCAGCTTCTTGGCAAAACCAGCTTTAAACTGACCCTCGTTTATAAAGCAGTCTGGTGAGAAATGATTCGCGCAAACATGAAAGAATTGAGGTTGATCTGGGGGACTATTCCCTTCGAAAACAAAACTCAGCCACTGCGCCTTCAGCGGTTCTGATTTAGGAACATCAAAACGACTGCTGTGTTCGTTATTACACCCAAGAACAGAACACCACGATCGCTTAGACGCCATTCTGCTCCAGCGTATCAACAATGGCGGACTATGATGACAGCTCGCTCAGGGCGGGTCTGTGTTGAAACGCTCCTGTCAATCAACAATCGCGGGAGGGGCCTCCGATCTTGTGACGTCACAAGACGAACAGCTCGATTTGAGACAGGGGAAAACATATTAGGAGATTAAAAAAAAAACACTGGATGGATTTTTATCATTATAGGATGGTTGTGTACAGGCACTGCCAACACACATTTCAGTACAATCAACTTGTAAAAGTGGATATAGCATTATATGACCCCTTTAAAATCACAGCACTACATTTTTCTCAGTATTATTTGTTTTCTAATACAAATATCTATTTTAAAACTATAAAAATGAAGATATGAAGTCTTTGATTAAAGCAACAACAAATATCGGTCAATGGGGAATGAAAACTTGTTTTCCCATTGAATTAAGATTTTTGAGTTTCTTGAGCCTGGCAGATATTTGCTCTTGTTTTTATCATAAACTCATAAGCAAGCCATAGGCTATTTTATGTCATTTTGCTTCTCAAGTAAATCTTAATTTATCTTAATTTAAGAATCCAAACAAGACAAAAATACTGAAGAACATTACTTTTTTTTGCAGAGGTGCTGTAGAAGTTATTTACACATTCTTGCGGTTGGGAGTAGAGCTAAATTAAATTTTAAAAAATAATAGATCTATTGGAATTGTTTATATTTATATTTAGAGACTGATGCACTGTGCTCCATTCAATTCATTCCTTAAATTTTCTATACTTGTCTTAAAAAGGACAAATAAAACCCTACCTCTTCATAAAACCTGTTTTGAAAAAGTCTTTAAAGTCAGTGTAAACCAATGACAACGTTGGACCCATTGACATTCATTGCATGGACAAAAACAATAGAAACATTCTTCAAAATATCTTCTTTTGCATTCCACAGAAAAAATGCAATATTCATTTTTGGGTGAAGCAGCTTAAGTAGACAGTTTCCTACTCACGTACAAAGCATAAGAGACAAAATAAAGTCAGGCTTCTTAGCACGTATGCTATTTGCAACAGAAACCACATGAGAACATTTGATTGCTTACTGCATTATTCATAACTACACTTCTGTTCTACATACATTATCCAACACTACAGTCTGAAATCAGGAAAAAAAAAAAATTCCACAGAGGAGCAGACCAACACCAACACCAACACCATAATCCTGCCTGGTCTCCTCCACACCACTTCAGGACATGGTTCATTTAGTGCCTCTGCCGTCCCATCACAAAGACAAAGACCTGATGATAATCTCGGCCGGTAATCAGATCAAAGGAATGATGCTGTTGACGTGCTTATGACAGGCTTATGCATGCATGATGCAAGAAAGATGCCCCTAAACTCAACCTGAGAGATTAGAATGATTGCGTTTAAATCTCCGAGCACTCGAGTATGAGCCCTTTCCTCCGCACAGCTGATATGTTGCAATCCAGCTCAAAGAGGGATGGCTTGAACTCTCCTTAGGGAGAGAAGGAAAGATCGCGGCTTTACATAAGCTGGACAGCGACATGCAGCTGTGTGGTCTGGCCAGATTAACAAATGCTGTGCTTGAGATTAGCATTCAGACGCAAAAGGAAAGAGAAATGATGTGCTTGCGTAAACAGTTGTTCTGAGAAGCTGCTGTTCGGATGGCAGAAACTAAAGTGATATCACGAAACAGATATTAGAAGTGAGGAAATGATGACAAAATATCTCAAAATGAGCAGGAACTCGCGCTTGAAATCAACAAATGGCTTTTTGTTCATTATTTCTTCACTCATACCTACAAATGCTCTAAAATGCTTTTCAATTTTACAAGCTGAATGCCATAAACTCCTTCATGAAATGACGACATATTTCTCGCCGTTTGTTGACAAGGTTGAGCAAACTGAAAGACAAAGTTGCATTATTGTGACTAGTGATCAGCAAAAATGAAGAAAGTTTGTCAATGTCCGCTAATGTAATCTTCTAGACGCATTTCAAAACAATGACGTAAAATTAAAAAGATAGTGGACCCAAAAATTTAAATTCTGTTTTACTTGCTCTCATGTCATTCCAAAACTGTATGACTTTCTTTCTTCTGCAGAACACAAAAGAAGATATTTTCAAAAATGTTTCATTGCAATTGACTTTTATTGCATCCTCAAAAAACAGTACAAACACTCTTTAAAATATTTTCTTGTGTTTCACAGAAAAAAAGGAAATCATACAGGTTTTGAATGACATGAGGGTGAGTATATAAAGACACAACATTATTTTTAGAGTGAAACATATGAAGTAAACAGGAACGAGCCCTTAAGCAACAAAGTGCTTTTTGTTCATAATTTTTCTTCGTACCTAATATGCTTAATTTCAAATGCTTATCACTATAAACTGGTTTATGAAAAATTCCTTGCGTTTCTCTTCCAAGTCACTTTAAACAAAGTTGTCAGCTATATGAGTACACATATACATATATATATATATATATATATATATATATATATACACACACACACACATAACCACAGGCACACATCAATGGTGCTGATATGTTGAAATTTACATTATCTTTTAAAGTACTTCCTTATTCACAATACCGTAATCATCCACCTTGCTTCACGTAAACGGCAAATAATTTTTCCTGCCATATGAACAGAAAACCAAACAATGAAACTAATCAATAACTAACAAACCAATTGGTCCAGATCCAATATAGCCTGTAAGTACAGCTTCAGTAGTTAATTAGTAATGAGACAATAAGGCACTTACAGACATTCTGATCAAGGTAAAAAAGCCCCAACTACGTGCTCATGTGGACCTATATTAATAAACAGTAACACACATTAAATAATCATGACTTACCTTCAATACTTCCCCACGTTTAAAACTCAGCTCATCGTCTGCAGTTGCTTTGAAATCATACTTGGCAATGGCCTCCATGATACAGCCTGATGGACACCTATGTGGTAAGGTTCAAAGCAGTGGAAGATGCCTCCTGATGCAGTTTATATCCCTGTTGTGGACCAGAGGACCAGACAATGAGATCTCAATAGCGACGATGAGCACAGATCCAAGAAGACACAATGATCTCCACCTGCCTCTCTGTCTCTCTGTCTGTCAGCCCCGCGTCTCTCCTCCCGTCGCGATCCTCACATAAAGATCACGGCGAGAAACCTGCGAACAAAGTACAGTCTTTCAGAAAATCCGATAAGGCTCGATAGTGTTGATCTAGTGTTCTAGACTGTTCAATGGGCCGCGCCCCACGATACAACTGGCATTAAAAAGCAAACGCTCCCCATAAAGAGGAAGGAAACCATATGCTTGACGTCTCAAGCGGCCAATTACGCGCCGCGGCCAGAGCGGACTGTCCAATCAGATTAGCGCGTCGAACCTGCGTCGGCCAATCAAAGCCCTAGAAGGGGCGTCAACACCCAATTGGCTTCGCTCCGTCTGTTGCTCGACCAATAAACGGCCAGAATTTCACAGCGTTCGCGAACTCAAGGTTCGATAACGTCATAGCGCTATAGAACGTGCACAGAATAATATTCGTTTGAGCGAATATCAAGAATTGCGCAGACATAAGTCAACGTGTAAACGAGTTGTAATGTATTAAAGAGATCAGATTTATAGCAGGGAAAATTGCGTAAATGACACCGGAAATGCCTTGGATGTTATTTAAAGCATAGGCTATATGTTATCGTACATTTGAATCATATCTACATCTTACATAGTGCTGCAATTCAACAGGCAGCATTTGACAACGACGCATTATTGTCTAACGCTTGAATCTCGAAACAACATCATATAACAGAATCGCATAATGTTTACAACATTCATATAAAATAAATATTCATCTTAAAACGGCAAAAATTGTTTACCATTAGGCTATATATACAGTAACGCTGCATAAAACTCACTTCCAATGTCTAAATATTATATGCAAGTTTTTTAAAGTTGTTATATTCACACTGTATCTTTTAAATGATAATAAAAAATAAACATGACTAATTCCAGTACAGTTCCGAAGGTTCTAGTTTAAAAATCCAGTGGTATAACCTAACTTTTAAAAAACAACAACACATGAGAATGCGTTCCTTCTGTCAACATGTCTAGAAGCATAAATTCTATGATTACTTTATCATAAATAATAGCGAACAGCGGTAACTGTTAATGTATAGAAAAGCACAGAGGCCTTATGGCCTTTGCTTATGTTAACGTGGAAAAAAACATTGACGCTGGCAGTCAGAGAAAAGCTGTAGTATCATATACTCACTCTTGAAAACAACTGTGAGGGCCAACACTCGCTCTCTCGTTTTAAAGACCCTAGAATCCACTCTAATTGTCTTTAAACGTTGATGAGGTTGAGCTCTTCTACCTCGCCCGACTTGAAATGGTGAAAAATTGCTGTATTTTTCTATTTATTTCCGTTTCCTCTTTGATACAGCGACGTCCGCACGTTCAGCTCCCGCCTGCCCCTGGTGGACGAGTTGAGTCATTACACAATTTTATAATTACTAAGTCCAATGATGTTTAATAGGCTGCAGCATAGTGCCATCTTCTGGTCAAACATCAAGAGTGTCTTAATTTTACAGGGAATAATAAGAACAACTTTGAGAGTGTTTGACACTGTCTTGATTGTTGAAGCTCAGGACATTGTTTGAAACTGCATCATCTTACATTACCCTTACGAAAATGAATCATGGTTTTACTACAACTAAAAAAAAACAAAAAACTTTTGCTACTTTTGCTATGGTTTTGCTACACTAACCATAGTTTAACCATGTTATTTGTAGTAAAACTGTAGTTATACAAATGTAGACAATATGTCAAAAACATGATTACTTCACTTTTACTATAATAAAACCATGGTTAATTTTCGTAAGGGTAAGACTCAATATCAGAATCAAATGGTATAGTGAAGGCCTATTATTAAATCCTATCATTTCATTGTTAGGGAGCTTGTATTTTACACTTGTGTATGATGATGTGACAGTAAAAGTGAATGGATTTTAAGAAGATTTTATAAACAAGCAATAGATGGAAGTGCAGGTTCCTTTGACTGTAGGCCTATTATTGTTTAATAACATCGCCTATTGATTCTTCAGCTAACGAAACTTCTGAGAAATACTTAAAGTAGACAAATCTTCATAAAACAGTTTTGAAAGCTGTGAATTGTGAAAATTACATGGCCTTTACACAGTGCATGTCATAGTAAACACTTTAAGTCTACCATCACAGCCTCGCATATGGCATCTAACCTGATTAAGGTCTATATGACCTTATATTGGCCAGTAATTCTTTTCAAATGATGCTTGACTTTAAAGTCAGATCAAAACCATGGCATGTGGTCCACCTGCAAAATTATCCCTCAGGCTTAGTCTTTACAAAGAGGCTAAATACTTAACAGTATCAATTAATGTACTTTGCAACATAGCCCCCTATAGCGCATATACGGATTTATTATATTTTATTTATTATAAAGGAAAGGGGAGTGGTGTGTGGCCAAGTATGGTGACCCATACTCGGAATTTGTGCTCTGCAATTAACCCATCCAAGTGCATGCACACAGTAGTGAACACACACCCAGAGCAGTGGGCAGCCAATGCTGCTGCGCCCGGGGAGCAGTTGGGGGTTCGGTGCCTTGCTCAAGGGTCTCACCTCAGTCGTGTATTGAGGGTGGAGAGAGTGCTGGTTATTCACTCCCCCCAACTACAATCCCCGTACAACTACAATATACATATATACATACATATATATATATATATATATATATGCCATTTTATCAACTGTCTGTATCTAATAATAGGCCCATCCAGAATGAGGCTACCTTCGGACAAACAAACAAATAAATAAATAAAAAAGTAAATAAATAAATAAATAAATAAGTAAGTAAGTAAGTGCTGGGCAACAATTAATCGCATCCAAAATAAAAGTTTTTGTTTATATATTGTATGTGTGTGTACTGTGTATATGTATTATGTAGGCCTATATATAAATAGACACACATGCATGTGTATATTTAAGAAAAATATGTTATGTTTATTAAATATATTTATATACAATATAAATTATATGAATATAAATATATAAACATTTTCAAAATATATACTGTACGTGTGTGTCTTTATATGTACATAAATATAAATAGTATAAACATTTATTATATAAACAAAAACTTTTATTTCGGATGCGATTAATCGCGATTAATCGTTGCCCAGTACTAAATATACTAGATATTCCGAAAAAAAAAAATGTTTACAAGACTCAGAGTTCTGATTAATATGTGGTATATTAATATGTGTAATTAATGGCATTTCGTTAATGCATGTACATGACACTAACATGACATTCTGACTGAAATGTTTTTGTAAATATGCAAATTACTATATATCACTTTCATGCAGGCTAAATAGACTATTAACGAAAATATACTATCATAACCTATATTGCGGTTCATTTTGGCATAGATTATCTGCTTCAGCATGTGCGCTTAACGCGTAGGCTGCTCAATCCCCTCCAGGTTTGGTATAGCAAAACAACATTTGGTCCTACATTCGTAAACATGTTTCCACTTTTCACTTCGAAGACGCTTCAAACCCAGCCTGATTAAACCGCTCACTAATTGCAGGGACAGTCCCAGTGAGGAAAGACGTGCAAATTATGCGCTTGAAATGATATCCCAAATGGGATTAGCTGCTGTAAATGGAGGTGACTGAGGCAGAACCAGCAGTTCTGTGCAGTTTCTCGTTTCTTGAAACCGTGGTGTAGCCCAAAGTGCCCAGATGGATGATGTTCGTCACATCAGCAGGATCATAATAATAATAGCCTTCAGGCAGCAAATCAGACGCTACATCGAGCTCGACTCTTCAGATCACACATAACTCCCTTTTCCAGCGAGCCTCACAGATGGTCTGTCGACTGGGAAGGAACGAGAGCGTTAACCTCGCCTCGTAGAGACGTTTTAATCAGACCATGAAGCGTTCAAGTGTGCATTAGCGCACATTTAGAGATCATGACTGGTGTAGAGCGCGTTTGAGGAGCTGTCAACTAGTGGCATGCGTTTCAGAGGACAAATTCAAGGCAGAGAGAGACCTCTATACCTGCAGTGTTCCTCAAACCGCTGGAGATAATCAGAAAAAGGTAGGTTCTTGAAAATGAGATGAGATGACATTTGATGTTTTACACCAACCAAAAGTACCAAAAAGTGTTTGTGTGCCATGTACCATGTCATTATTTCATCATAATATTTGATATGATACTGTTGAAGTACAATGTAAACACTATGGTATATGAATATTTATTTATTTATTTATTTATTTCAAGGGTATAAATGATGGTATGGCAGTTAAAAGGAAAGGCAGTAATACATTTTCATGATTTTACATAGGCTTGCTGTTCTAATAGCCTAACAAAAGGCAAAATAGATTATTAAAATATCCTTAGAAATTGTAGTTTGTTGACAGCGCATTTTTGTCTATTCAGTATATAAATTGTCCTTATTTTTTAATGTTAAAATAATTCTCATTTCAGGATTCTCAGGATAAAAAGTGAGAATATTTTATATGGTAAAAAAATTACATTCTGTAAATGTATATTTAAAAAAATCACCGCATTAAACATTTAATTAATAATTGACAATTTTAACTCTTACGCACTTTAAAATCTTAGTATTTTTTTCCTCTTTTCCTCTGTGGACACACAGCACCCCCTTGTGGCCCACTGGGAGTCCCCAGTTTGGAAATCTAGGGAAAATCTAAAAATGAAGATGCCAAAACACTGTAGTCAATAAAACAAACAGACAGCAAAGCAACAGCGAGCATGATCCAAAAACAAACTCCAGTTATAATCCTGAAAAGCCTGAAAGGTTTTGGACAAGTCCATAAGATAACATGCGAGGTTTAGTGTTTGTTTGTTTTTTCAGTGTCCAGATGTGACTGTTTACAAAGACCTTAGTAAGTGTTTAATATAAGTTTAAGTATGTAAGATTGTTTGGAATTAATTAGTCAGATGTTGTGAAAAATATATTTTCTTAATATGTAGCTTAAGTATTTTTCTTAATATGTCGCTGAAAACATTTTGAAATGTTGTCAAATCTCATATAACAGATAGGAGCCTGTTGTTGATAACATCTGTGCATTTGTTTTATGGTCAAGTTTGTGATGGACTTCAACGTGACCTCCACTGAGAACTCCAGTGATGAGTTTAACTCATCTCAACATTTAAATGCAGGTAAATACACTGTATAATATTTTTTTCTGGCAAACTGAATGAGCGTCATGTTGAAAAATAACAGGCTTTAGCAATGACTAATTAGGTTAGTCACATAGCTCTTACATTTTATAGCATAATTTTCTTAATCAGATTAATTTGTGGGTCTCTGCTTGTGTCTAGCTCTTGACTCACAGGTTTTGTGGCTGTGATAATGTTCAGTAATTATGACAGGATGAGACTGAGAGGACCTGAATCATTCTGACAGAGAAATATTGTTAAAATTAGTTTATTATGTGATAATAATGACACTGCAGCACACAAAACATATGATTTTTTTTTTGTATTCACAGTTATGAATTAAAAAATTGATTACCAGGGACAACAGTCAAATACATAATTTAGTGGTAAAATATTTACACTACTGTTCAAAAGTTTGGGTTGTAAAATGTTTTTTTAAATGTTTTTGAAAGACATCTCTCATGCTTACCAAGGCTGCATTTATTTGATAGGCTAAAGAATACAGCAAAAACAGTATTATTGTGGAATAATATTATATTTTCAAAGAGCTGTTTTTTATTTTAATATATTTAAAAATGTAATTTATTCCTGTGATGCAAAGCTGTATTTTCAGCATCATTACTCCAGTCTTCAGTGTCACATGATCCTTCAGATATCATTCTAATATGCTGATTTTCTGCTCATTTCTTATTATTACCAATGGTAAAAACAGTTAGCTGCTCAAAACTGTAACACATTTTCCCAGGATTCTTTGATGAATAGAAAATTCAAAAGATCAGTATTTATTTGAAAAGGAATTCTTTCATAATATTATAAATGTATTTACTGTCATTTTTTGATCAATTTAATACATTCTTACAGAATTAAACTATTTATTTCCTTAGAAAAAAAAACCCTACTGACCCTAAACGTTCAATCAGTAGTGTGTGTGTATATGTGTGTGTGTATATATATATATATATATATATATATATATTTGCACACACTCTGTTTAAAAAAGAAGAATTAAATGAAAGTGGATTTTTTTTTAAATGTATCTTGATACTGTAAAATATTCTCTTTTTTTCCTGCAGACACTGACAAACAGTATCACAATGTTCTCATGCCAAGCATTTACGGAGTCATCTGCTTCGTCGGCATAATAGGCAATTGCATTGTCATCTACACCATCGTCAAAAAAAATAAATTCAGGGCGCAACAGACGGTGCCTGACATCTTCATCTTCAGCCTGTCCATCGCAGATCTTCTGTTTCTCCTTGGCATGCCTTTCCTCATCCACCAGCTGGTGGGAAACGGTTCATGGTGTTTTGGTGCCACCATGTGCACCGTTATCACAGCGATGGACTCCAACAGCCAGATCGTGAGCACCTACATTTTAACGGTCATGACTTTGGATCGATACTTGGCCACGGTTCATCCCATCCGCTTCAACCACATACGCACTCCATGCGTGGCGGTGGCGGTGGTGGGCCTGGTGTGGATCCTCTCTCTGCTGTCCATCACGCCAGTGTGGATGTACGCCGGCCTCATGCCCCTGCGGGACGGATCGGTGGGATGCGCTCTGCTCCTTCCCAATCCGGCCACAGACACATACTGGTTTACTCTCTACCAGTTTGTGTTGGCGTTCGCTTTGCCGTTGGTGATCATTTGCGTGGTGTTTTTCAAGATTCTCCAGAACATGGCAGCCACGGTGGCTCCACTTCCCCAGCACAGCCTCCGTGTGCGCACTAGAAAGGTCACTCGGATGGCCGTCGCCATATGCCTGGCGTTCTTCATTTGCTGGGCACCTCATTACATCTTGCAACTGGCACATCTGAGCGTGCAACGGCCCAGTTATGCCTTTCTGTATGCCTATAACGTCGCCATTAGCATGGGCTACGCCAACAGCTGCATCAACCCGCTGCTCTACATCATGCTGAGCGAAACTTTCAAAAGACAATTCATCGTAGCCATCCGTCCGGCGCACAAAGACTTCCGGGTTGATCCGGCCGAGGGGAGTGTCAGTCTCCGTCTGGCCCCTGACGGACCGCAGCAGTCTCAGTCCTCCCGCGAGCTGCTGCCGGTTACTGTGGCTGTGCACTGAAACGGCACTGACTCATGCTGAACTCATTTTTTTGTGTGTCTATAATGAGCATGCAGCTGAAAAGATGTCTATGAAGAGTCTTGCAGAGTTGCTCCTTAACAGTTTGTGGTTTGAAATGGATCTGTGATGATGCACATTTTGCTTGGCATATTTATGTGCGGTGAAAGAGGTATGAAGTATACACCACCTAATTATAGCAACACTTTTACATTGCAGTGATTCAATACCTTGCAGCAGCATTAACAGCCATTAGTTTTCTTTAAAATATGGCTAATTACAAGTCTCTTTTTCTTACCGAGGATGCATTAATTTGACTTATTTTGTCAATTTAATGGGTTAGTTCGCCCAAAAATGAAAATTCTGTCATTAATTACTCACCGTCATGTTGGTCCAAACCTGTAAGGCCTTCGTTCATCTTCAGATTGATTAAAAAATTAAGATATTTTTGATGAAATCTGAGAGCTTTCTGTCCCTGCATAGACAGCAAGAGAACTACCACGGTCAAGGCCCAGAAAGGTAGCAAGGACATCGTTAAAATGTCGTCATCCCATCACTCCTTCAGCCCAAACTAACTCAGCTCTCTGTACCCACCCCCATCTGTCAGTGGATCAACAGCTTCTTGACAGACAGGCAGCAGCTAGTGAGGCTGGGAAAATACACATCCAGCACCTGCACCATCAGCATTGGTGCCCCTCAGGGCTGTGTTCTCTCCCCACTACTCTTCTCCCTCTATACCAATGACTGCACATCTAAAGACACCTCTGTCAAGCTCCTAAAGTTTGCAGATGACACCACACTGATCGGCCTCATCCAGGATGGTGACGAGTCTGCTTACAGACAGGGGGTTAAGGAGCTGGCTGTCTGGTGCAGTCTTAACAACCTGGAGCTCAACACATTCAAAACTGTGGAGATGATCGTGGACTTCAGGAGAAACCCCCCTGCTCTCCCCTCACTCTCCATCATGAACAGGACTGTAATGACAGTGGAGTCATTCAGATTCCTGGGCACCACAATTTCTCAGGACCTGAAGTGGGACAATCACATTGAGTCCATTGTGAAAAAAGCCCAGCAGAGGTTGTATTTCCTTCGCCCAGCTGAGGAAGTTCAACCTGCCACAGGAGCTGCTGAAACAGTTCTACTCCGCCATCATTGAATCCGTCCTCTGCACTTCAATAACTGTCTGGTTCAGCTCAGCTACCAAATCTGACCTCAGAAGACTACGGAGGGTAGTCCGGACTGCTGAGCGAATCATTGGTACAACCCTCCCCAGTCTCCAAGAACTGTACTTATCCAGAGTGAGCAAAAGGGCTGGCAAAATCCCTCTGGACCCCTCACATCCAGCACACTCCCTCTTTGAACTGTTACCATCTGGTCGACGCTACAGAGCTCTGAGCACCAGAATGGCCAGACACAGGAACAGTTTCTTCCCTCAGGCAATCCATCTCATGAACACTTGACAATAACGTGGAACACACAACACACAACACTATTATACACATTTATTCATCACACATACTTATTTACATTTCAAATTTGCACATATCATACCTGTACATACATAATTGTCTATATTATATATTGTGTTTTTGCTTTTTTTGTACATTGCCTATTTTGTATATTTGTATATTATTCTTTTTATTATCTGTGTCCTGTTGCTGTCTTTCTGTTACACTGTGGAGCTTCTGTCATTATAACAAAATCCTCGTATGTGTAAACATACCTGGCAATAAAGCTCATTCTCATTCTCATTCTCTCATGTTAAATAAGACAAATATCATTAATGTATTTAATCCCATTTTATTAACCAATGTCTTTGCTACTAACCTTTGATGATCCAATTCAACCATACTAAGCAAAAATGACACGTGTCTTTCATTTTTGTTATTGCTGAATAGTGTTCAACTTGCTTCTCCTGCGTCATATTCTTCATGCAATTTGTTTGAGCTGTGCCCTCTACTGTACAGACATGAATTTACATTTCCTTCAGCCCGAGGCTTATTCATTTCACTTTTGGGATACACATTATTTTAAGGTGTCCTTACAGTGTAATTATACATTTAAATACTGAGTAATATTAAGTAACTACATGTACTTAGTATATGGTTAGTGTTAGGTTTAGGGTTCCTTGCATGTAATTATGCATCATTTATCGTTATTATAATAGTTAGTACATGTAACGTGTAACAACACCTTAAAATAAAGTGTTAACTCACTTTTGTTGTGAAAGGGCTTTTACATTTGTAAAAGAAGAACTTTTTATATTAAAAACAAACAAGCAAGCCCTGCCCAGATTTAAAAAGTATCGCAACAACTGCATTACTTTCCATAAAAACTGTAAGTAGTTACTTTTTTAGGGAGTAACACATTACTTTTAAAAGTAACTTTCCCAACACTGCTGATGTCACATAGACTATTTTAACAATGTCCTTACTACCTTTCTAGGCCTGGAATGTGTATTTCTGTCTATGGAGTGTAAGAAAGCTCTCGGATTTCATCAAAAGTATATAAATTTTTGTTCCAAAGATGAACAAATGTCTTAAGGGTTTGGAACAACATGAGGGTGAATAATTAATGACAA
Organism: Tor tambroides; assembly: GCA_021397915.2. Classification (NCBI taxonomy): domain Eukaryota; kingdom Metazoa; phylum Chordata; class Actinopteri; order Cypriniformes; family Cyprinidae; genus Tor; species Tor tambroides. The sequence goes on from JAFVLL020011877.1 coordinate 70,432, forward strand.
TTTTCATTTTTGGAAGAACTAGCCCTTTAAAATTACTGTTTTCTAGTTTAATATATTTTGAAATGTATTTATTCCTGTAATTGCAAAGCTGAATTTTCTTCAGTGAGTCTTCAGTGTCACATGATCCTTCAGAAATCATGGATCAATCAAGGATCAATCAAAATGCCGATTTAAAAATATATATTATTATCATCAATGTTGAAAACAGTTGTGCTGCATAATATTTTTGTGGAAACTGTGATAAATTTTTTTCAGTATTCTTTGATGAATAGAGAATTCAAAAGACCAGCATTTATTTGAAATAGAAAACTTATTATGAATGTCACTTTTGCTGTGCCCTTGATGAATGAAAGGATGATTTTCCTCTGCAGCTAAATAATTTTATCCACTCACATAGAGGCATATAAATATGACAGGTCTATTTTCTCCTTCTTATGTCAATAAATGTGACACTTTTTTTTTTTTTTTTACCTCAAAAGAGACTTGCTGGTTTTAGATTATTTGAAACAAAAGAGTATTGTAGTGTCATTGAAAATGGTTCTTCTGAGGTGTTTTTATGTTTTAACTAGATTGCTGCTTTTTGTTGGAAACACAACTCTTGTTTTTGATGTTGGTGTACATGTGTATGTGATGGTACTTGTTTTTGATATTACATGTGTTACGTTGTCCTCTTTGAACATATTGATGTATTAAAATATTTTAAATTGTCTGTACATGTAAATATCAACACAAAATGTCCTTTATTGTAACTCAGTATCGGTATAAAGATACAGTAGGCTATGGCAAAGTTGTGTGTGTGTGTGTGTGTGTGTGTGTGTGTGTGTGTGCAAAACAACACTACCATAGTTTTCACCATGCCAGCCATTGTTCTTCTGAAAAGAGAATGTAATTTTAAGGGAATTTTTTTTTCTCCTTTGTATGGGCATATTCTGTTATTGAAATCAATGTATAAAGTATATTCTCATCAAAGGAGTTCAAAGTGCTACATTTCCTCACATGATTACATTGGAAAAACAGAACGGAACAAGTTTGTTGCTCAAAAACTGCCTTGAATTTTCACAACACCCCTTCAAGTGTAACACACGCCTGCAAAATTGTCTATGAATTTATGATTTAATTTCATATGCTTGTTAATGAGGGCTCATTATAAAGGCAACACCTATATACAATAAACTTCCTCTCTCTGTATGAAGACACCTCCGTTGAGAGGAAGCAATTATCTGAACATATGTGAACTAAAAATAAAAGAGCTCATGTCAAGAATCATAATGAATGTGTAAACTGTGACAGGAAACGAGCCTGAGCCTGGGTTCAGTTTTGTCTCTGAAACGCTGTGAACTCGTGTCACGTTTGTTTCACGCTGTGCTCAGAGACTGTGGAGAGTGTTTGGTCTGTCATGCATGAAGTGGCCTCGTGTTTTATTAATTGGAGCGTGCACGTGAATGAATACACGATGCAATAACGCTGAGTGCTTGAAACGGTGTTATAGAAATGAGACACAATGATTGTGCCTATAGAGTTTCAAGCCTTTCATCAGTACTGCGGCACAGGCCCCCATCAGTGTCCCCATAGTTTAATACTCATTCTTGATACTGTTTTGGATATGTAGGTATAAAAAGTGTTTACCTGTTGCTCGTCCACACGTTGTAAAGAGCTGCTTCATGGCTGACACACAAGTTTTGTTTTATATCATGCATGCATCTCAGGTAAATATTACTTCATTCAGCATTATTTGTGTTTACTGTCTTCTAAAGTACCCCCTTTCGGAGAAACCGCTGCAAATGATTCAGTGTGAGTGAATAAAGTGTCTGAATGAATCAAACTGAACCGCTTTTGCGAACTTGACCAATTAGATCAATAGTGATTCACAGTTGATAGAAAACACACGACACGATTGATGAAATTCTATCAGGGAAAATTGCCCGCAGATTAGAGATCCGGTATACGCTATTAGGCAAGAACGTATTAGAAATATTTATAGGGCACAGGCTAGCAGCATCTCTCTAGATTGCGTGCAACATTAAAAATGACGCCCGCCCCTGTCGATATCCTGAAACTACAAACAAATGTAGAAGTGCACAACAAAACAATATATGCGGTACATAAAAACACCACAAAATCAACTGTAATTAAGTATGCAAATGTAACTTTGTTTCAGAACAAAGTTATAAACAAACATTCTTCTAACATTATCCACCTCATTTTTCATGTGAGCGTGGCCGTTTGTAAATTTAATTTGTCTGGCTTCCAGTGTCATCCGCCTGCTATGTTTAGCTGTAAAAAACAGTTTATCATCAAGCAGAAGTCCCACATATTTATCCACCCAATGAGGAAGAAAGCCTATGGGCGAGATTTCCGGTTCATTAGCCACCGTAGGGAAATAACGAGAAGAATAACAACGTGCAGCAAACGGTAAAAATGTTTGCACTACAAACCAGTGTTTTCATAATTAAGATAATACATTAAAATAATTTGGTGAGACATACCAATTTTCTACATCAAGAGGCAAAACAAACTGTAGTTGGACTGTAAGGTCTGTTTTGGGGTTTGTTTCATGTTCATGTTTTCATGTCTTTTATTTTGAAGTTAGTCATGGTTCCTGTTTGTGTCATGCTTCCCTTGCCCTCATGTATTCCTGCTATTTGTTCCCTTGTTCAATGTGTCACGTTCTGATTGGTTGTCCAGGTCATGTGTCTTTTTTCCCATTGGTTTGTCCATGTCATGTGACCCTGATTGTTAGCTATAAGTAGCCATGTCCTTGCCTTTGTTTCTTGTCGTGTATTAATGTTGTAACCTGCTGTCGGTGAGTCTAGTCTGTTCATGCCATGCCAAGTCTGTTCCATGTCAAGCCTGTTCATGTCAAGTCAAATCTGTTTCAAGTCAAGTTTTCGTCTGTTTGGATTATGTTTGGATTTTGGATTTCACTGTTGTAAATAAACTGCACTTGGGTTCATCACTATGCTCACCTTCAGTGGACTCTTTACATGGACGCAGATGAGACCTGAAGCTAGACCCACAGAATTTACAAATGGCCACGCCCATTTTTACAGGAAGAAAAAGATGGATAGGTCATGTCGACTTCAACATCGACCCTCTTTAGAGATAGGTTGCAGGTGTGGTCTGAGCCTCCGAAAATCCTGATGTCAAGATGTCAATCTTTTTGGTCTTGGAGATGTTCAGATCTAGTTGGTTAGCCCTACACCACAAAATCCTCCACTAAACTCTTGTACTCCCCCTCCTGACAATTCCTAATATACATACGCCACAATTGCAGTATCATAAGAAATCTTCTGCAAATGGCAGGACTCAGAATTGTATTTGAAGTCCAAGGTGTAGAGGGTGAACAGAAAAGGGGATAACACAGTCCCCTGTGGTGCACCAGTGCTGTTGATCACCATGTCAGAGGAACAGTCACTCAGCCTGATATACTGAGGTCTCCCATGTGTGGAAGTCTCCTATCCATTTCAAGTGTTGCTCCAGCCCCAAATCTGCCAGCTTTTCACTCAGAAGTAGGGGCTGTATAGTGTTGAACACACTAGATAAAAAAAAAAACATGATTCTCTCAGCACCGTTGTCTTTTTCCAGATAAGAGTAAGATCTATGTAGCAGATAAAGAATTGCTTTCTCCACTCCTGATAAGCAAACTGCAGGGGGTCGAGAGATTGATGAACCTGAGGCTATAACAAAGGCTGCTCTAGTGTCTTCTTTATGTCAAGGCAACTGGCCTGTACTCATTCAACATGCTGGGGTGTGCCTGTTTGGGAACTGGTATGATACATGCTGTCTTCCACAGTGATGGGACTTTCCCCACCTGCAGGCTCAGGTTAAAAACATACCCAAGGGGTATGCCAATTCAGCTGCACAGGCCTTCAACATTTTCAGCAGCCTAATCAGAACTGAGTCTCCTCAGTTCTCTACTAATCTGATCAGAAGTGAAGGTGGGAGGAGGGGGGAATGATACTTTCTGATGTAATAGCAGTCTGAAAGATGGGTCCATCCATTGCTGGTTTAAAAGTTAAAGAAATTGAAGAAAGTGTGAGGGTGCTATCTGCAGTTTATAGTAAATACATGGACAAACTAGCTGGGTGAGTTGTAGTAGCAGGACTAGGGCATGCACACCTGTTGAAAAACTGATCAGTTTGGTTTGCCCTATATCTACCCCCGAGCCTGCACAGCAGTTGTTGGTCTTTTTACATCTAGTAATCATTTTCATACCATCCCAGACCTCACGCAAGTTGTTCTCTTGAAGCTTCTACTCCAGCTTTCTTTTGTATGACTCTTTTGCTTCTCTGAGACGGACCTTAAGTTCCCCTTGGATGCCCTTTTACGCTACTTTTAAATCACTGGTGATCCCTTCGCTGTGTAATTAAAGCCAAGACAGTTGAGTGCATGAAGTCTCCAACATTCCACACTTCGTTTTTTGGTTATTTAAGTGCATCATCCGGGTATATAAAGTGCACTTTTTCTTTTTGGAATTTTCAGTGTGAACACACTACTCGCACTATTTATACTACAAAACATCATAGAATAAAAGTACGCAATTTGGGACTGTTTGGTCAAAGTTATCTGGTCTCAACATTCTGAAAACATGAACACAAAAACGTGAATTTGTTTCCTCAATCAATTTGTTTCCTCAATCAGTGGCTAACAGTGACATTTAAACAATTAAATTAGTCAATTTCTGTTGCTGTATGCTAGAAAGCTATTTCAATAGACCAGAGATATTGAAGACTCATCCTGCGCTGATGCCAATCAAATGCTACCAAAAGCTTGCACTTCTCCATACACATTATGCAGGGGATATTTGTTTACATAGTTCATTTGATGAAATTTGATGTCAATGGATAAATTATCTCATCATCTGATTTAACTGTTTTCTGCTGTTCACTATTCAAATAAATTAATAGTAAAGTTGAACAAAAAACATATCATAAATCATAAATCATACATTTGCTTTACTAAGAGATTCAGAGTTTAAAAATTGAAAAATGAACTGTGAACACTGAACATTAAAAATTGTGAACTGTGAACACTGAATATTAAACATGATAAGAATAATAAATTAAAGTTTTATAAAAGTTCTTGTTCATGATGAGTGATTGTGCAGTAGACTTGGTCCTGAATATAAATGCAGCAATGCATTTCACCCTCTAAATAGTAGACTATATGACATACCATCTCGTTATGTTTCTGACAGCTTCTTCTTGACAGCTTCAATGGCAGAGATTGCTGTGGTCTGCATCTGCAACAATACACAATGATGGTCTGGTTTTCTAAGCAGCACATTGAGTGTGATTTCTGGGAGCACTCATTGGATGTAGCCTTGGGCTGTATAGAGCAGTTCTTTAGGTGATGGGAACAACAGCCACCATCATTTAACATAATAGAAGCTTTTTTAAAACAGAATGTTATTGATTGAGCTCATTCACTTTCCTTTGTTTAACCATGTAAAGGGGAAAAATCTGATTTCTAAAGGAACAGGCAAACAGGTCTTCACTAATGGACACTTTCACTTTCAGTTGATGAATGGAACTCATGTTCATTGCTACAATGAGTATAAATGCACAATAAAAACATTTTACAAATGGATACAAAGAATACAATATAAATTGGTTCACTAAAAAAAAATGTTTTATTTGGTAACCTTAAAAATGTGCTTCATACAGATATTAGCCTAAATAGACCATCTGTTGTACACCTTTTCAATGCATTTTCAATTTTCAATGTTTGATTCAATGTTCCTGCATAAAACAGACCAAATTAGTACAATAAAAACACATTTCCCTTTGGTATGTGGCCATGAGGCAAAACTGCAACAATGGAAAGAAATTAATTAACATTTAATTAATTCCAAGCTATAAGGTGAACGTTTTATTTAAATGTTACTAAACACAATGTTAGATTTTTCTAAACAATTGACAATAAAACACTGAAAAGATATATTTATATAATAGACACAAACAAGTAAATACCAAAATATATATACTGGCTGCATATAGCCTATATATTATCAATGTTGCTTCTTGGCACATTTAACCAATTCCTCATACTATACAAATTTATATAACTCTTCTGTGCTTAATTGAATTATATTTATGGATGGGTGAAAAAAAAGATTTTCTGAGGGCAGTTCTCTACATGCTTCACATGCTGCATCGTGCCGGAAAATGATTTTTTGAAATGACCCAGGCCTTTTGCTTATTTCATCCTAGGTGGTCCCTTCATTTCTAATGATTTTATGTGCTTGCAAAGTAAATAAAGACTGTGTTATTCATGCAAAATCATGGATTTAGTAAGTGTATTTATGTATGACCTAAAATATATCCCACTCTTTGTTACTGATATGATGAAACATTACATTGTGAGTTGATGAAAAGCTGAAGGACTTTCAAATTTGTGAAATCTGTAGAATTTTAGAAAGGAAAAAAAGAAGACTTTGGATGAATCATATTATAAGTAATTTACTGACATTGTGTGAATAATATGTAATCATGTAATCTATAAAGAAGTAACTGTAATCTGATTATGAGCATTTTAAAATGTATTATACTATGGGGCTGTTGAATGCTAATTGTCATGTGCGTATACAACTGGTCCTGTCAATTAATTATTCCTTGCATATAATCTGATTACGTGATTCAGATTACCAGTTACTTTACATAGAGAGAGAGAGAGAGATAGCTAGGTAGTAACTAACTACGTGTAATCTGGATTATGTAATCAGATTCCAAATATTAAGTAATTTTGTAATATTACATTTTAAAATACTCGTAATCAGACTAGTTACTTTTTATGGATTACATGATTACATATTACTCACACACTAGCAATAATTTATTCATAATTTATTGATTCTCCTTATTTCCTCTTTTTCATTTTTTAAATTTTCCATTCTAAAATAGCCTACAGTTTATATACACTCAGAAAGTCTTGCAGTTTTTGTGGACATTTACACAGAGACCAGTTATTAGTCAGGTGGCTACACAGCATTTGACCACTGATTTACAAAAATCATTTCAAGTGTTTCAAGTGTTTCAGCATTGCTTTAACTACTGATGAAGTAACACATTTTTATTTGATTTATCACTTTTTACATATTACTTTGGAAGGCATTTGTCTGTTTCAAACACATTAAAATGCACAAATTCACCAACTTTTTTGTCATCTGATCCTCTTTCACCTAATATATTTTTATTTGAAGTACCCCTTATTTTAAAATAAATATTTTAATAATGAAGTACCACATTTGCATGTTCACGGTTTTCTGACGTTGGTTACGGTCACAAGACATGCAGGTAAACAAATGAAGGTTTGATTCATTTTAAAATTGTTTTAATTTAACATTTTTATAATTTAATGAATTATTAGCTTTTCATTAAACTCATAAATATGGTACAAGATTATCCTATTTAAATCAATGTGAAAAACAAGCTAGTTTGATTATATTACTTATATTACTAATTACTGATTATATTCGTAATTTGTAAGTAATCTACCCAGCTTTGTGTGTGTGTGTGTATATATATATATATATATATGCAGAGCTAATAAAATTGAAAATAAAATGCACACTCAAGGTGGTACTTCTGCTGCTGAAGTAATCAATTGCAGTGCTTCACTTTTTTATAGTATAAAATTAGTTCTGTAACTGTATGACCTTCACAGGTCTACGGTTGCATGTGTCTGCTGCACATAAAATGACGTGTCACGAATTAATAATCTTTTGAAATGGGATGACTACTTGCAGTCCATTAATTATCACCCACATCAATAATTTATCAACTTCCACTTGAATAAATCATTCCATCCACACTCATGCCACAACAGGCGATGACCATCAGAGGATGGTATTGATTTTATTATTCTGGAAAACTACATTTTAATGTAGGCTGACCAGCCCATAAGCAAGAGAACGATTTCATAGATCCTGAAAACAATTTAAATGCCTCTCTAGCCGCTTCACTCTCACGCCCTCTGAATGCGATCATGTAAAATGAGGATGGGAATCATGTCAGTATGACTCTCAATGCATCTTTATTGATTATTTGTCACAAACCAAGTCTGTAAAAAGAATGAGAATGACTTTTACCTGTGCCTCGGGTAACACTGCTCTTTCTGAAGAATGTAGATGAACATTTTCATGAATAATTCTTCTGTGGTTTGGAAGGACACCAACACTAGGAGTAAAAGGGTCCCAGAGGCAAATCTCATGGGATGCTCTTGCTGATTTTTTGAGAGTACCAGTGCACCAGTGCATTCTTCAGATCATGAGCACAATACCCAGGAGAAGCACTGAGTTTCTTACTGGATCATGATTGCTGCACTGCAAGCAATTTCCTGTCAATTGTCTTGGAGATTTACAGATGCACATTCCCACCAGAACAACAAACAGCACACTGAAGTGCTTTGCCGTACTCACTGGTACAAATTGGAGGTTTTAGTTGTGGAAGTAACCTCGGTTTTTATGTGTGGTGGAGTTTCCATTTCAGGTCTGGAGATGACAGATGACAGTCTCACCATCTTGAAACAGACGGGTGCATAACAATAGCATTCCGTTAGAAAACGGGGCCATGGAGATTGAAGAGATCTATAAGTCACACAGGCAGAAAGAGCTTGCATGCAAGGATTGCTTTCAGAAACGATTAAATCAAATGTGAGAATATTAAAGCACTGAGTAATTGGAAACCTACGTCATCCTTGTTGACTCTGGCTAAAAGTTTAATTAATCCACTGCCAGTAATGTGTGCCAGGAGGAACACAGCCAAGGATGTTTTTGGAAGAGGAAAGACAAACAGCTCATTTACACACATTCACTGAACATCACATTTCATTCACACACTATTTTAGGGTTTCATCAGTTGTGATGGCGGTTGAAAAGAAAGGAATCAAGGGAAGAAATTTGAGAAATGAAAAATCACAAAGACATGGTTCATTATACCGGTGCATCTTAAAGAAACAACCTGAGCTTAGCTGAAATACCAAATGATAAGGGTTTTCATCACCTACCTTTTCTCTTAAAAAAAAGTCAATTATTTTCCTGTTTGTCTCTTTGAAGCTGCTTTGACAATCTGTGTTGTATAAAGCACTTTAGAAATACAGGTGACTGGAAAATTAAAATATAGAAAACCTGGAAAGAGAAACACCAGGAAATAAGAATTGCTCTTGATCGATTTTCATATCTTAGCTAATTTCCCCCCCCAAAAAAAAAAGTTTCTACACTGTAAAAAGTCAAAAAACATAATGTCAAAAAACAACATGCATGGATGTGTGGATAACATTTTGACATGTTGTGTAGATTTGTTTCAAGCAAACAAGCAAAAATGCAACAGTGTGTTCAACACAATATGTGTTAAATATCATCCAATCACACTGCAGCTTGTGTCACTCCACAAGCAGCATTACCAGTTTTTTTCTCGGATCGCTGCAACTATCTGCTTATTTTGTACATTTAAAGCAGCAGGAATAACCATGAGAAAAATATGATCAGATGATGATGATAGTTTCGATTAACTCAGCAAGTGTTCTATAGTGAATTTTTGGTCACACTTTATATTAGGTGGCCTTAACTACTGTGTACTTACAACAAAAAATAAGTACAGTGTACTTATTGTGTTCATATTGTATTGCAAAACACTTTTGCTGCTATTGAGGTGGGATACGGGTAAGGTTAGGGACAGGTTTGGTGGTATGGGTAGGTTTAAGGGTGGGTTAAGGTGTAAGGGATGGGTCAACAGTGTAATTATAAATGTAATTACAGAAATTAATTACAGATGTAACTACATATAGGTATTTTTAAAAATATGAGTACAATGTAAAAACATGTATGTACACAATAAGTGCATTGTATCAAATGATTCATTTAAATGTAAGTACATAGTAGTTAAGGCCACCTAATGTAAAGTGGGACCGAATTTTTAAAAAGGTTTTTATTACTATGATTCTACAGTACAAGATTAGCAATGTTGTTATAATCTGTAGATTTTTGTACAAATAAATAAATAAATAAAACAGGATGTTATGGTCTACAGTATGAAACAGACACAAAAACATCAAGAATCAGCTTTCCGCAATGCATGCTGGGTGCTACCATAGTACAAATCTTATCCATGACTCCATGAATAAATTATCCAGCTGAATATTCCTATTTGCTTTTATTTTTTGCTGGTAAAGCTGTTTTTGTTGTTTACATTTACATTTAGCAGATGTTTTTATCCAAAGCGACTTGCAAATGAGGACAATGGAAGCAATCAAATCCCCCCCAAAAAAGAGCAATAATATGTAAGTGCTGGGACAAGTCTCGGTTAGCCTACACAGTAGCAAGGTTTTTTTTTTATAATAAATAAAAATAAAAGTGGATAGGATAGAAAAAGAACAGAGAATGCTAGTGTTAGAGGGTCATTTTTTATAATAAATAAAAAATAATTTAATCCTGTTTAATCCTCCTTTGCTGGGATCTTCAGAGATTAAATGTCTTTTTTTCTTTAGTTGATTTTTTTTTACAGCGTGCCTTTTATTTCTAACCGATCCCAGTTCTGTTCAGATTAATCAAAAATAGCATATAACACATATCTGACACGTTGTAACTATAACACATTAGTGTGTAAATGTTTCGAAACACATCTATGTTAAGAGTAACACAAAATGTGTAGTCCTCATATAAACAGAGATATGTGTTAATAAACAACACACAACATCATTTTTACGAGTGCGCCGACACTCACCATCATGGTGCATTGTATGCATTGTTTGCCATGTACTCAAACAAATAAGCCTATGTAAATAAAAGTTATTAATATACCAGATGTTGTCAGTTGCTACATTTTAATTGAATTCAAAGCACAAACCTGATTAACTCTTCATGACCTTTTCACAAAAGCAGCATTGTTAATTATATTGGTAATTATTATTGGTAATAATTGTTAGTCAAGAGTGAATAATTGAAAAAATGTACAGTACAGTGAGTGTCCAGCCACTGAGCAAGTTTGAAACATTTTCTTGCACTGTCTTTGTGAGCACTTGCATTCTGTCAAAATTTGACTATTGATTAAATGGCTAATATTTTTTACATATTTGTGACCCTGGAGCACAAAAGCAGTCTTAAGTCGCTGGGGTATATTTGTAGCAATAGCCAAAAATACATTGTATGGGTCAAAATTATCGACTTTTCTTTTATGCCAAAAATCATTAGGATATTAAGTAGAGATCATGTTCCATGAAGATATTTTGTAAATTTCTTACCGTAAATATATAAAAACATTTTTGATTAGTAATATGCATTGCTAAGAACTTCTTTTGGACAACTTTAAAGGTGATTTTCTCAGTATTTTGATTTTTTTTGCACCCTCAGATTCCAGATTTTCAAATAGTTGTATCTCGGCCAAATATGGTCCTATCCTAACAAACCATACATCAATGGAAAGCTTATTTATTCAACTTTCAGATGATGTAGAAATCTCAATTTCGAAAAATTGACACTTAAGACTGGTTTTGTGGTCCAGGGTCATATTTTAGTATTTTATTACCTGACACAATTTTTGTTAAAAATGACTATTCTGTTAAACTTCTGCACAACTTCTACAACTGAACAGTGTAAAAATATTACTATGAAATATTAGAATATGAGATATTCTATGAAATGTTGACTTGTTAAAATGATACTATATGGTTGGGAACACTCATTGCTATTTTATGTTTTTAAATATATTTTTGGACAAATTTCTATTTCAAATAAATACTGGTCTTTAGAACTTTGTAATCACCGAGGAATCTTGAAAAAAAAGAGGATTTCCACAAAAAAAAAAAAATCTTAAGCAGCACAATTTTTTTCAACAGTGATAATAATTAGAAGTGTTTCTTGAGCATCAAATCAGCATATTAGAGTGATTTCTGAAGATCATGTGACACTGAAGACTGGAGTAATGATGCTGAAAATTTAGCTTCCCTGAAATTTTTTTAGTATTTTTGACCAAATAAATGCAGCTGAGACTAGTGTATATATGTATTCAAAAGAATCTAAGTTCCAAAAAGGTTTTTTCTGCATCCAAGCAGGATATAAATGTATACAGAATGCAGAGGTCAAAAAGGGTTTCCTATTACAGCTATAGGAAAAAATGTGCATTATACAGCTCACTTCTGTCAGTTATTTTTACCTATAAACACAGTGTTTGGATTTTGGTCACAGTTTAGTAATGAGTTTTTACAATCCTCAGTGGACTAAACACAGCAGCTGGGTGCACAGAACCGATAGTTCAATCTTCAAAATGATCCGCAAGATTTGCCCTCAATGGCTTTGAGTTGCATAATTCATTTCTTTCATTGTATACTTTCTACCACGGGGAGCTTAAAATAATCTGATTTGAAACTCTTTTGAGTTCCCTGTGGAATAAAGCAGGAGCGGAGGAACAGTTTGAAGTACTGAAGGGAACTTTGAAAAACGATGATTGTCCTAGGGACAGATGTGATAGAAATTTATTAAAGCGGCATGCAGGAGAGTTGTTGTTCCCAGGTGTTATAAAGATTACTACAAACCTTCAAGAGCATAGAGTCCTTCCATGAAAGAAGTACAGTCTGCATTCATGATCATAACATTTCATTAAGTACAATAAGCACAAAGCTTTTGAAAGCATATTAAAATGATTTAATCATTTGCACTAGCATTGTTATACGGCAAAACCTCATTAATTGTCTGCAAACGCCTGTAGACCGTGTTCAGCTTGACCGCTTCTCTTCCTCAGAGGAATCAATGTTTTTCATGTTGAGTCGCACTCGATTGTGAAGCCATGTGATGTGAACATTCAGGATCGATCGTGTTTTGGTCTTTGGTCTACCAGCTGTAGGTCTTGATCTTGAAAAGAGTCAAATACAATGATTTAGTGACCATACTTAAGGCAGCATTCCTGTTTTCTTAGGGCTGTTTTGTCAAAGTCCTTATTGGAGCAGATGTGCTTCAATGAGGAGAGGCAGAAATCTGCAAAATTGTTTGCCATTCAGTGGCAATTCTCCTGTGTGACATCAATGGGATGAAAAATGTTCTTCTTGACAGGTTTTTGATTTTTAGACAGGTTCAGCTAATGCATTCAGGATTGGAAAACAACAGATCTTTACCAGTAAAGCAGCTGTCTTCTTTAACAAGTAATGGAAAGAATGAAAACACATCTGTTGATCAATTTAATCTGTCCTTGCTGAATAAAAGTATCATGTTCTTTAGCAATTTAGCAAATCGTTCTATAACTTAGACACAGTTTTTAGTTGTTGCTGTTTTTTTTTAAGTTGCCCATAGACTACACAAAATCTCAACACTTTTGATAAACACCCATGCTATATAATTATTATTATTTTTTGTTTTGACATGAAATATCAAAGCAGTTTTGAGGTTAATTGATCCAGTTTTGTCTCTGGAAAGTAGTGATGCATGACATTGTATGTTGAATTTCAAAGTTTTTATTTATTTATGTCTGTGTTTATTTGTTAATGAGTTATTTGTGGATACACTGATGTCTTTAGATTTGTGTAAATATTGTATTTTTTACATTTGAACCAAAAAGATACCATTTAGACCCTTGGGGTAAAATGAGCCCATCAGAATTGGCACAGAAAGCCCAAAGCTGCATGTTGTTATAGTGTTAATATTTTTTATTGTAATTAATTGGGTTATTATTCAGTTTTTCCATGAATCAGACATCTTTGCTTTTAATTAAAACACTCAGGCTAACTAAAATCATTTCGTTTGAATTCATAGTGTTGCTATTGCGACATATCTTCAGTTAAAATATGGACAATTAAATATCTGAATATTCATACACCTGTTTATAAGTCATAGAATAAATATCCCTTTCAGATCAGTCTCTCTTACTGCGATTCTGCTTTGTCTGTCGTTGGTTCCTCAATTGTTCAGCTAAACTGTCAAAACAGTTTTAAATAGCAGTTGATTCAGTTTTTTACATTAATGACATTTAAATTTTTTTAGAAATATTAATAAGACTCATATCAAAAGTCATTTATACATTCTTTTGAAGTTTAGCCAAGGGGAGATGGCTTCTGAATAACTTTACAATGGATGATGCAGAAACGTAGCAAGGAGATCGGTAAAATAATCCATGTGATATCAGGGGTTCAACTGTAATTGTACAAAGCTACGAGAATACTTTTTGTGCACAAAAGTAAAAAAAAAAAACGACTTTATTCAACAATTTGTCTCCTCTGTGTCACCCTAGCTCCATTTTGGAGCTGACACAGAACAGCATACGCTGTTTATGTCCAGCGGATACTCTCCAAAATGGAGCTGGGTGACGCAGAGGAGACAAATTGTTGGTTAACTAACCCTTTAAGGCATTTTCCCCATCTTACCCTATGCGATACATTTAAAAAAAAAAATCAGAATTCTTAGAATAAGAAATCTATTGTAAAAATGTAAAAGTTTCTTTTTCACCTTTGATCAATTTAATGCACTCCTGCTGAAAAAGCATTCTTTTTTTCCTTTCTTTCTTTGTTTTTTGGCAGTTCTGGCTCCAATTGTGACCCAGGACCACAAAACCAGTCATAAGGGTCAATTTTCTGAAACTGAGATTTATACATGATCTGAAAGCTGAATAAATAAGCTTTTGTTTGTTAGGATCGGACAATATTTGGCTGAGATACAACTATTTGAAAATCTGGAATCTGAGGGTGCAAAAAAATCTAAATATTGAGAAAATCGCCTTTAAAATTGTCCAAATGAAGTTCTTAGCAATGCACATAACTAATCAAAAATTAAGTTTTGATATATTTATGTTAGGAAATTTACAAAATGTCTTCATGGAACATGATCTTTACTTAATATCCTAATGATTTTTGGCATAAAAGAAAAATGGATAATTTTGACCCATACAGTGTATTTTTGGCTATTGCTACAAATATACTCGTGTTACTATATGACTGGTTTTGTGGTCCAAATTCATTTTGATTTCAATCCAAAAATAGTGTGTTTCCCCAACGTACACTCCCTGCAACTGAATATTCATCCTTCCCTATACGAACCAGTATGATAAATGAATAGGAGGTCCGAATCTGCGTTAGTAATGATACAGTCAGCAATGATAAAGAACACCTGGATGAATTACTGCATTCGCTAAAGCAATATATTTATTCGACTGGATTTAAAGGGGTTTGCACGATCACGCAATCAGACACCTAATCAGTCT
This sequence comes from Tor tambroides, assembly GCA_021397915.2. Classification (NCBI taxonomy): domain Eukaryota; kingdom Metazoa; phylum Chordata; class Actinopteri; order Cypriniformes; family Cyprinidae; genus Tor; species Tor tambroides. Next base: position 85,611 of record JAFVLL020011877.1, read on the forward strand.
TCAGCTGATACTAAACAGTCACCAAGGTCATATTTCGGATTCTCAAGCATTCTGCCCTTGAGCGATGCGCTGAGCTCCAGCAGAATCCTCCTGGAATTACGTGTAGGTTTTATCCATTGGAAAATTGGAAAAATCAGCTCATTAAACAACACCTAGAAGGAGAAGGTCAACTGAGAATTAATAAGAGATATATAACGTTATATAATATTTTTATATGACTTACTGCGCAGCTTCTCTATGGGTCCTGCTGTGCTTACCAGCTGTCTTGTGCTGTTTTCTGTGTCCTGTATGACAGAGTTTGTCCTGTAGACAGAAATGAGATTGCTTTAAGATTCAATGGAGATTTTTGCTTGAGTCTCCTGCTTCTCAAACTTGTCTCCTGAGACAAAAACTGTAACAATCTCACAATGGTCTCCTTTAAAGCTTTAAAAGAGATCTCAACAACATCACACGCTGTGCTCAGATTTTTCTCCTTAGCTAGAGACTCTGGGGGTCTCATATTTGTCTCCTGTAAAGCTGTTCTCTTAAACTAACAAAAGAAAAAAGACATGATTAGTAGGAAGTTAAAAACATTAAAAATGTATAAAACGTTGTATAATATCAAAGAAATTCAATTACCCTGCCTATTTGGTTATTTATTTAAGATGCTTTTAAACATTTTTGGATAGTATATTAAATATAATGCATTGCTTACAATGTGTTATTATTTATTTTTGTTTCCAAGAAATACCTTATAATGTATGGGCAGAGGTGCGCAATAACTGATATTTGTGTATGTGTGTGCTACCCATAAGAAGGAGGGGCGAACGGCTACCAGTATGTGCGTTTATATACGTGTGTTTACTGTTCAAGGACATGAGTAGGCTATGCTTGCAACTAAGAGGATCTTGGAAATGTTGGGAAAATTCCAACTTAGATAAAGAAGATAACCTTACTTCTGTGGTAAACAACTGGAGTATAAAAGACTGATGAGTTGATTACTGCTTCGGATTCTAATAACATAAGTATCCCTGATGCCTAGAAGCCCATTATTGTATTTTATACTTCAGTGGTTGTGTATTATTTGTCTTCACATTTTTATTTATTAAAAAAAAAAAAAAAAAATCAATTTGATTGATTACAAAAACTGCCTACTAAGGCTTTGATTTATAGTGTTTTAATTCTTTGAACAAGAACATAACCACAAACAAGTCCTCTGGGCAAAATGTAACTAATTTGAAATGCTTATAATTAAGGCCAGACTCACTTAATTGACGGAATCTGAGAACAATCAATAATTATGTTTAAGGTGATAAGATCTAAGTACACACTGCAAAACAACATTTTAAAAATGAAATCATTTACCTGTTGAGAGTGTGCTGACAGTCTGTATAGCTGGATGGTTGAGCTCCAGATATTCAGTAATGAGGTTGCTTTGACAGTTGAAGATTTAAAAACAAAAAGGCGGGAATAAAGAACTCTAAAGCCCCGTTCACACCAAGCACGATAACGATAAAGATATAGTTCTAAAAATCGTTCTCAGTATTAAAGAATAGCAGAGTCCACACCACAACCATAACGATAAAGGCACAGAGAAACGATATCGTTGGAATCACTTCCAGAACGATTTTTTTTTCCAGCTGATGAACGATAAAAACACTGACAGCCAATCAGAATCCATCCTGCTATAATGTGCTCGAGAATTTAAAGCGGCAGACGCACGTGCGCTTAGAATAAACAGACGATATCATTCGCTGGTGTGGACGCTAATATCGTTATCTTTATAGTTATCTTTATCGTTATCGTGCTTGGTGTGAATGGGGCTTAACAAGAAGCATTTTGGGGGAGAAAAAATGTTCTTGAGGCTAATATGGTTCTAAATAGAACTGTTACTACATGTAAAGAACCTTTTAAAGAACCATCTTTTTTCAGAGTGATGTGGAAACAACGTTTTTAGATTTGTGGAGTAAAAATTATAGTTTTTATTTATATAACTAAAAAGACAAAATCATGTGCATTTGATCAAAAATTCTGAAAAAAAAACAGTAATGTTGTAAAATATTATTACAATTTACAATAACTGTTTTCTATTTGAATATATTGTAAAATGTAATTTATTCCTGTGATGCAAAGCTGAATTTTCAGCATCATTACTCCAGTCTTCAGAGTCACGTGATCCTTCAGAAATAATTCTAATATGCTGACGTGATGCTTAAGAAACATTTCTGGTTATTATCAATGTTGAAAACAGATGTGCCTCTTAAAATTCTTGTGGAAAATACCTTTTTCTCGGGATTCTTTGATGATAGTTCAAAAGAACAGCATTTATTTTATAACATTATAAATGTCTTTAATGTCACTTTTGACCAATTTAATGCATACTTGCTAAAAAACGTTGATCATTATGATTAGATAAAAGTCACTGCAAAAACAGCTAAAAAAGTAAAGTTAGCTCATACCACCTGTTTTGATATTTTGTGATCTGATTAAATAAACAGCAATATAATTCAGATATATTTACGTGTCCAAATACCTACGTGTTCTGGGTGTATAAGTATGTAAGGGAGAAAGACAGTAATTGGAACAGTTCTCTGACCTGTCACGGATGAACTCAATTCCCTGGAACAAATGCCTTGAGCGCTAGGAATATTTCCTACTATATTATACAACAACACAACAATTTCATGTTCTCATATGCACAATCCACTCTCAGACAGGATTTTGGTTCCAAACATGTTCCCTCTATCATCACTTCCATCCATTGTTTTTCTCATGCTTTGTGTGATAAACGTTTTCATCTTTTCACATTGAGACATTTCATCAAGACATTGCTCTGTAAACCTTGATGCAGCGTGAAAAACTCAAACAGATTCTACTCGAGGGCTTTACAAGAAGACAGGAGGATTATAATAATCTCTTATGGAATAGTTCCTTCTGTCAAAAAGAGCTGTGGATGTCTTCGTAATATTTTCAACACACTTCAGTGGTTTGATAAAATAGCTTGAAAACAAATCTCACCCTAACTTACGTTGGGTCACGCTGACCATTTGCTCTTGAATAATGCAAGAGGAAAATTACAATAATTAAGGTACACTGGTGATAATGAAAGGTACCATGTGCTGTTCTACAATTATGCCACTATAATTGCTTTGATTTGCACTTTGATTTGAAAATGAATGGTTAAAACAGGGCCTGTCTTTTGCTTAAAAAATATGGTGGAATAACCTACTCAATACTCGTTTTATTTAAAGAATTTATAAAGCCATGTAGTACTGAACAACCTTGAAATTAAAGAAAAGCCAGTAAGCTGTTATTCAAACCATGCCTGGCCGTTTTTGGAGCTCTGGTGCAAAATCGGCTTAAGGTAAAACAAGGTTGCTTTTATCTCTGCCATAAGTTTAATTAACCAATAGATCAAGGACCAAATGAAAGGAACAGTTCACCTGAATTTTTTTTTATTTTTCTGGTGCATGGTGCTATAGCTAATGAACATAACCCGTACAAACTCAGTATCAACGAGTAATTTATCTAACCTGATCATTCTTGGAAAGTATCATTAATCACATTAACAGCTCATTAAAGTCACGTTTTCCTGGCAAAGAGTAAAAATGGGCTTAGGTACATAAAAATGAATATTTATGAAGGTCTATGTATCAGTGAATGATCCAAACTGTGTTAATGAGGAAATGTGTTTGTCAGGAGAACATAATGATTGTGCTTGTTTTTTAATTGGTTGTTTTGATTTTATGTAAAAGCCTAACCAGGGACGAGGTCTGCAAACTAGCTTTATGCTATATGGCCTATGTACACGGCATCGGTTGTCTGTGAGGAACAATGCCTAGTGTATTGTCCCTGTTAAATAAACAAACAAATAAATAAAATGAGGGAAGTAACCCTAAAGGGTTAGGTCACCCAAAAATGAAATTAGCCCATGATTTACTCACCCTCAAGGCATCATAGGTGTATATGATTTTCTTCTTTCAGACGAATCCAGTTGAAGTTATATTAAAAAATTGTCCTTGCTCTTCCAAGCTTTATAGCTAATGGCAATGGGCTTTTTTTTTCCCCAACGCAAACCTTACTAATTAGGATTTGTTTAGTAATGGCTAACTGAAGCTTTGATGCTTTCATCTCAAATGTGTTGCAAAATAGTTCATTAAGCCCGGTTCATGCTATACAATTTTTTTGGCCGTTACGACAATCACTGTGCCAGATTACACAATTTTGACTCCTCAAATCTTGTCATATCGTGAACAATAACAATAAGTGTCTATTTACACTAAGTGCAAATATCCTGCCTTGTTGACAGAGGTTATTTACACTAACTCCGCCCACCAACGTGTGATTGGGCTATAGTCAACACTACAAAAGAGCCTCATCAACCATCAGTTAGTGTCGTAAATGGTAAAGCGTGTGCTTTTGACGCGATCGATCCAAGTTCAAATCCGCCTTTTGACAAACTTTTTTTTCTCCTTTTTCAAATTTCATATCACATTTGAAAGGAATTTATTTTCAGTAAAAATGAAGGAAATAATCAAAAAGTTGAAAATAAAGTATCAGGTAGGGTTAGAGTAGGTGTGTGTTTGGGGGGGAGGGGGGCTTCATTGTCCCAATAAGGTGGAATCCATACTGTTTTATAATGTACTACAATACCAAGGTGCAGATAATTGCCACTATTCACAATAAGTAGTACAAATAGCAGAAAATCTTGCTATTTTAATATAGTGTAAATAGAATCTATAGCTATTTGCACTTAATATAAATAGCATATCGTTAAAAAATACTGCTATTTTCACTTAGTGTAAATAGAATGCATTGCTATCAGTGTTGCCAGACTGGGCAGGTTCCCACCCAGTTGGGCAGTTATGAATTTGATTGTGCAGGTAAAAATTGGCTTGGGCGGGTGGACAATATTTGGGCTGGTTTGGGGTCAGTTTGGCGGTTTTCAAAAATATAAATTGTATAGGCTAATTGGTTAACAAACAAGCCCAAGTGTGTATGTACTGCATCCAATCAGTCATCACGATGTTACTAAACACACACACACACACACACACACTGCAGAGGCACTGATGCTGATGTTAAAGGGGTCATAGGATGCCCATTTTCCACAAATTGATATGATCCTTTATGGTCTTAAAGAAAAGTATATAACATACTTTGGTTAAAATTTCTCAATGGTAGTGTAAAACAACATCCTTTTACCCTGTCAAAATCAGCTCTGTTTTCAGCAACCTGTTTTAGGCCATGTTCCTTTAAATGCTAATGAGCTCTGCTGACCCCGCCCCCTCTTCCATGGGGTGATGAGCCTTTCTCATGAGACTGTTTACTTTAGCCGCGAAACTTGTTAACTAGCACATTATTAGGAAAGGCGATTTGCAAAGATTCGTAAAATAACCTCATACTCACTTCTTCTGTAGGTCAGGCTGGATCACGAATGATTGCGTGAACAAACGCATTTAGGCATTTTCCCTTCAAAAACAAAGGTAATCCTCTGCATCTTCAGTGGCTCAGATGTCGGGAGTAAATGACGACTGCTATGTTCATAATTACATCCAACAACAAAACACCTCAATCGCTTAGGAGCTACTCCTGCTCTGGTGTCGAAACAATGGCGGACTGATGACAGTTCACTCAGGGCGGGTCTAAGGTAAAAGCGAGTGTCGATCAACAATCGTGGGAGGGGCCTGTCAGTGTGATGTAACACAGACAGGCATCTGAGAATGGCTTGAAATGAGAAAGGGGAAATGGTTTAATGAGATTTAAAAAAACACTGGACGGATCTTTATCATTGTAGGGTGGTTGTATACACACGCTGCCAACACACATGTCAGTTCAAACGACGTGTAAAAGTGCATGTCGCATCCAACGTCGACAGCCACACTTATAACCAATCACGAGGGATCAGCAGAGCAGACAGACGTGATGACTCATGAGTGACAAGTTTTTAGTGTGATAATGGATCTGATTTTGAATGTAGTATGACTGTATATTCAAGTAACCGCAATGCCTAAATATAAGTTAAAGAGTGGGAGAGTGACTCAACTTTCAAAACATGAATTACTGTGGAGGGAGATGACACGAAGGCTCTATCAATGCACCTCTGAAATCAGAGCACATTTGAATTAATTAATCAAAATCAAAACTAAATATCTCGGTTTATATGATCCTGTCTTTTATCTTTTAAACAGTCCAGATTGGTAAATCCTTGAAAACTGCTAGACTTGATTAGTTTTGACTGCGCAAAGTTCTGTATTATGTTCTACGATATGAACTTCACAAGAGACTTCCTCTAGTTCTGTGTAAAATTATAGAGCGACACGAAGGTAAGCGCATTATTGTTGTTGTTAATTGTTTTTTTTTTTAAATTGTCGGATTATCGTTCAATATGTATCAATGAATGACAGTTTTGACTGTCATGGTGTGTGCATGAACGAGTGTGAAATACCTGCTAATTACATAGCTTTTTCCTATCACTTATATTGGGCACTTTTAGCATTTAAATTGGATTATTCTGACTGCTGACACTGAAAATGATGCATGTGTTGTTTCGAGGGTATTGGCTAATTTCTTGATTGCCATTTTGACAGTGTCTGCTTGCATATTTTGTTCATGTTTAATGTAGGCTATTTGCCCTGATTTGATCAATTTACCTGGGAAATTTATCCAACGTTATATTAATATCACTTTTTCGTCATTATTTTGTTTTAAGGAGTTAAAATGGACCTTATCAACTTTCATTGTCACATTATTTTGACAGTTATTTTGGGCGGTTTTTTGTTGTTGAAGTGGGCTGGTTTTTGTGAGCTTTTGGGTCCATCCAATCTGGCAACACTGATTGCTATTTGCACTTAAATAGCATCCACTGCTATTTGCACTTAGTGTAAATAGTATCTATCGCTAAGAAAATATGCTATTTGCACTTAGTGTAAATAGCATCTAACGCTATTTACACTTAGTGCAAATAGCTGCTGAACAATAAACATGTCAGACTGCACGTTTCTACCCGTTTGCTTGTCTTTAACAACATGCTTGCTGTCATCAATAGCGTGGGCCTAGACAGGTGGTGACACGAGAGTAAACAAACAATGGCTAGCAAACAATGTGTTCTGCCCTGTCTTGTCAACAGAAAAGCCCAAAAAAGAAAGAAATCCTGACAGTGGACACAAATCTGGATAACATTAAAGGGATAGTTCCCCCAAAAATGAAAATTTGATGTTTAGCTGCTTATAGTAGACGCATGCGCGGAAGCGATCTAAACAATGAGTCACGTATACACGCGACAGATCGCTTCCGCGCATGCGTCTACTATGCTAGAGCACGTT